>SNQJ01S0098063.1:26774-55469 GCA_010110895.2 Picea sitchensis | reverse complement strand
CTGCATGAGAAGAGCCAGCCACTGGAGCAGTTGGACGAAGTGATTGAGAATATCAGGGAGATGATGTTAGGGTCAGCAGAAACTATCAGGAAGGAGAAGTTGAGTAGAAGGAAAGCAGCAGCAGCAGCGCATAAGCAACAAGGAAATGGAGCAGATGAACAGCTCCAGAAATTTGTTTGGGATCCAGGAGGATTTCAACAACTGAGATGGGAAGCTCATGAGAAGGACGTCATGAATTTTTCATTTGAGGATTATGATGTAGGAGCATCTCTCCACATTATCCAGCCAGCCAGCCAGCCACGTCAGCACGTGCATTCAAAGTCGAAGAGAGGTGCAACCCTCGTCTTCAATTTTGAATTTGAATGTAATTTAATTTGTTAGGCTGGTGAGCCATGAAGCTGTGATTTGCACAGGCGTAGAGGTAGGTAGGTCTTTAATGTTTTGAAGGTTGAGATCTAGATCTGATTTGCGGACTAGACAGCCCATTCAATGTAATTGGATATGGTAGGTAGATTGAAGGGAAGAGCTCGAAGAGCCCCTCTTGTAAAAGATCCATTTCAATCTCATTTGGTAGTAGTTAGAGGTGCACAAGAGAGAGTGAAAGTGCAAGAGAAGGAGCCGAGACCTTGTTACAGGCCGTGCTCAGGAACACCTTGTAAAAATAGGCATTTACCATTTAATACAAACAACAGCTTTTCCTGCATATTTCCTGTGTTGAATGAATGTCTTTGAATGCTCATGTTATGTTGTAGATGTATGCTAGGCATTTGCAGGAGTTGGTTGATTTTCAGGAAAGAGAGGTTCTTTGTAGTTTCATGCCAGGAGGGCGTGACAGAGTACTCTGGTCTCTGAACACCAGTGCCTACATGCACTTCTGAACTCTACGGAGTCAGACAAAGACGTGCCAGGAGGGCACAGTAGCTGAAATCAACAATTCAGAGGAAGACCTTTGAGGTTGCTTAATACCTAAGGAGGCAAGGCTGTGTAGGAGGAACACAGTTGCAGACATAATCTCTGAGGAGTTCTTTACAACTCTGCTAGGTGGGCATTGAGCCAGTGCAAGGAGTGCACAGAGGAAGAACTCTGCTGCAAGTTCAACTGAAGTCAGAATCACTAAGGATTCTAAGAGCTCTGCCAGGAGGGCATTGAGCAGGTGCATAGGGTGCACAAGAGAGAACAAAACTGTTGGATGTTCTGTAAGAAGATACTCTTCCAGGTGGGCATTGAGTAGATGTGCAGATAGGCACAAAGAGGAAAATAACTCTTTGAGTTCTGTGATTTAAGGAAGAATCCACCGAAGGATCTTTGCAGGGTTAGTGAACACCTTAAAGGACTCAGCAATCAGGTTGCTTGAGCTGAAGAGTGCCAGGAGGGCATTATATTCTCTATCTGAAGGAGAAGGGAAAAAAGGATAAAATCCATTAGGGGTATGAGTATTTGAGAATCTTAGATGGATAGAAATGTGCATGCAAAGACTCTGTAGAAGCGCAGAAGCCGTAGAATCCCTCAAGGATTCGAGAGTAAAGCTCAGGAGGAACAATGTTTTTTCGGTGCACGGAGCCACAACTGCAAGGAGTGCAGAGGCCAGAGAACTCTCTGAAAGAGTTCAAAGTTCCCAAATCTCAAGAGGGACAACATTTTTATACACGCAGGTGAGGACTCAAGTCGCAGAGCTCATAGAGGGAAAGGAGTGAAGGTCGAAGCCTTCAAGAATTTGAAATTCTTCCAAGTGTTGGAAGAAAAGCGCCAAAGCTCGAGAGGAGAAACAACTACCATCAGATTAGCTGAGAGAATATGGACCGTGGATTCATGTCCAAGCATCGTAAGAAAGGGGAAAATGGAAAGACAAGTCTGAGCCGTCAGATCTTGGTCTAAACAAGCGACAACTGTTGGATCTATCAAGAGGAGCTCGAGGTTTAAATCCTTGTAAGTAGAGCGAAAGTCCAGAAGGAGTTCGTATCAGGATATCAGCGTTCGTGAGTTCGGGAGTCCAGAGGATGAGAGTCTGGACACTTAGCCTCAGAAATCACAAAAAGGTGAAATAGATCTGGATCGTCCGTCTACGGGAGGAAGCGTGTTGCGGAATCATCCATTTCGTAGATTCGGGCACCGAGACTCACAGAAGTGAGCATCTTGACTTCGCAAGTAGCGAAGTCCAGAGAAAATATGAGTCGTCTGATTGGAAGGACATGTGTCACAAGATCCTCTCTATCGGGGATTCAGACATTAGGGTTCAGAGAAGGAAGTCCTTCAACTTTGTGAGTGGCGAATTCATGAGAGAATCACAGCCATCCATCGGAGGAGGACAGGTGGCAGAGATCTAGGGATCTCGCGAACTCAGATGTTCGTAGGGTGAGAGCCCAAGAGTTGGGTGCTCCAAGTCGCAAAGTTGTGAAATCATGAGGAGAGAGGATAGCCGTCGGATCCAGGTCATGGGAGGACCATTGGATCAGAAACCCCATTGCGTTTCACACATTCGTAGGTTCAGGGGTTGGGAGGACCTCGTCTCGACTTCCAAATTCGCGAAGTGCCGAGAGTTGAGGCTCATGTGGACATGTGGCAGAATCATAAGGTGGGTCCCATAGGATAGATAGGCAGACACACGTCACCTAAATAAGGGAGTCAATGCTTCGTTGATTTCTCGCATCTTGGGGATTTGCAGGATAAGAGTGTGAAGGCTTGATGCTTCAACCTGCGAGGTTGCGAATAGCGAAAAGTGTCAAGGGAGGATTCAACCCATCGTTGACCTATTGCATCTCAGGAGATCGCGACAGGAGGGCACAAGAGTTCAACCCACAAACTCACGAAGGTGTGAGTGGAAAGAGGCACTAAAATTTAATCCCTAGCTTATGATTTTATGTGGAGAGGGAACTGACAAGGAAAGGATCCATACTCGTATCATCGTTTTGGGTATCGCGGGATTGGAGAAGTAAGAGTCATAATTTAGACACGCGAACTCGCGAGATCATGAGATTTTCGACAAGAGACTTCAGGTTAGACCCTTGGTCATAGCACCATGGTCGCTTGGCAAGAAAGGAGCTCGCACCTAGTGTTGTTCGCACAGGTGGAGTTACTGAAGGACTTGTGGATCGATTTGAAAGGAGATTCCAGCAGGGAGTCGAAAGAGTCGCTTCGGCTCATCAAATAGAGTGAACGATCCTTAAGACCGGGAGGTCGCGCAGAGACTCTGTCGAGGCAGAGGTGGCATGCTTGCATCAAAATATCCTCTAAGATCGCTCGTCCACTCAATAATATAGAATGTACAAATGAGGTGGCATTGTGGGCCCTACAACTATATATAGTCCATTTTGACAAACTTCTAGACTGAATTTTGGGAGCTCCGGGCGTCTGTTTTTCATTCCGTCTTCAGCCATGGGATCAGGACCCCGTCACCTACACCATTCCAGTCCTTGGGCCATTTTTCATCCTCAACCCCAGGGGGTATTTTTTTTTTCTCTCATCTTACACTCAGGAACGCATGCTTACATTCACATATTATTGAATAACTGTTATATGATATTTATCTTCAGATATGTCTCATGTCGGGTATTCGGTTTTCATTTGTGCAGGTACTTTATCATCATACGTCAGTAGTCTCCCTTCAGGTATATCTTCGACACTGGCATGTAGCCATTCCCTCTGAATATTAAATTTCATTTCCCAGTGACACCCTCTGATCTTTACCTCTAGGATCCCTATGTCCGGCTCTACAATACTATCACCTCCATTGCATTTTGGTACTATCACTCGGTAGCACCCTCCCCCACACGAGTTGTCCAATTTATAGTTCCCCTTGATACTTTGACACTCATGTTATGTGAGTCTCGATAGTCCTACATAGTGTCGAGAACCAGCCACATACTCCTTCTCCTCATTTTTCTAGCCGCCCAATGGACTCCCAGATTACTTCACCATGGTTCTAGTTTTGACTGCACCTCCATAGTGTCATTAACCATGAATTTCATCCACCGTCAGTTTTCCCATTTGTAGATTTTCCTCCATACATTTCCCTAATACAAAAACCCGCCTATGGGGCCCTAACCCTCCACTTGTTTTCCCATAAACTTGCACCATCATCAGGCCAAGCCATCTTACACTGGGGCACCCATTTCTGTATCTGTACAGTTATCCCAACTTATTTTTAATTCTTTTGGTAATTGTAAAAACCCTTTCTTTTCATTTTCATAGCTTTTTGTTGTCATCTTTAGAGACCTTCCTTTTCTCGATAAAAGCAACCCTTGTCGCCCTTGTTTGGGGTATTTTTTACTTCCTGACATCCATGAAATTATCCATAAACTTCGAGTATCCTACAACCCATACACCTTTTGATCTCTGTATTTGTCCATTTTGTCACGCCTCTAGCACAACTTACCCTCCTATAGTTGTCCCCCTGATGCTAGATTCAGTTTTACGGTTTCTACCACTTTGCATATCTCCCCAACCTAGGGAAGTCTTGAGTCTCACTGCATCTTGACTTCATTCATGTACCTAATCAGTTCTTGATATCATCCAGTATATTTCATGAGGCCCTCCGCTTCGCGAAGTCGCATCTCCCTTTATGTCGACATCAACACCGTTTCCAAAAAGGGCGACAGTATCTTGACTCTTATTACCTTTACAATGAGGAGTCTCGGACGAAACAAAGAGAACCACCATTTCTCTCTGATGTCATTGACCCCCACCACATTTGACTTCAACACTTTCTCATTTTGTGGTGGGTCTTACTTTGCGACTAGTACAGTTATTTTTGTATTTTCCAGAGACCTCTAAACATTGTTAGGCCATCAATGCCTGCGAATCCTCGACACTTCCTCTAAGTGTCATCGCCTCTTTTCAGAGTTTATTCACCATCATAATTGTCCTCTGTTGTTATCAACACGCCCCTAAGGGCACTGCAATCATCTACACCAACACATAGCTTCAGTTATTGTATTACACATTTTTTAGTTACATAACACGAGCATGGGGCATTCCCGCCTCGTTTGTACACAGTTTCTTTTTTATACCTTGCGAAAGGTTGGGTCCTACAAGTTCCCCTCTCCCTCCAACGAGTCGCTCTTGATACTCTCATTATCTCTCCTTCTTACAATGGTACTCTCAGTAGAAGAAACATTGATAAATTTAGGCTATACGTATGCTCCTAACCTCATCCATCAGGGGGCATATGTAATCACTGAAATTTCATCCGCAAAGGGTTATAGGAATCCAGCATCTTCAAACGGCTATTAGTTCACCCATGGACAAAAAATTTCCAAAAATGCATTTCCAAAAGGTCCAAAACTATACAACCATTTATAAAATCATCATGTGCTAAGGATATACAAGAAGTGTGCACACGTGCACCAATCAAAAATGCGGGAAAAGCATGCATGTGCTCGTGGCGTGACTGTGGATGCTAAAATATGCACACACCTCAGAATGGAACATTTATGATATTGGTCGGCCTCCCACCCACTTTTGGTTCAACTTCCAAGTCGATTTGACATCCAAATCTCCGCTAAATCTGGTTGGGTGGTTGGTCAAAGACCTAAGGGTTCTCTAGATGGATCCTTGTTCACACTAAAGGCTGGTTGAATAATACCTCAAATCTATGCTATAAAAAGAGGCCATGGGTGCACTACATTTGAAAGGAATTCATTTTCATTGTTATGATACCTATATTCTCTTAGAGGATCCTCTTTCCTTGTTAAGAGAATACAAGCATCATTTCATTTGAGTGGCATAAGTGGTTGTATGGAAAGAGAGAAAGATCACCATATTGGAGAAACGACATACAAAAACCCAAATGGCATCATGCTTGCGCAAAGTGGTCGGAAGGCCATTCAAAAAGTCCATAGAAATCGATTCCCATGGGAAAGAGGGAATTGAAAAAGGATGATAGAGACCATGCTTGTGATTAGAAGGTTTTCTTTGAAAATAGAGAGCACAAGCTTAGATGAAACGATCTACATTTTTGGACATGGAGAGCCAATAGAAGTGGTGCTGGAGGTGTAGTAGTGTTTTGGCAGTCCCGAAGTGAGCACCGCAGGAGGAAGCATGCACTTCTCTTATGAGAATCAAATGATCCTATGATTGTGGAAACAAAAGTTTATTGAGGTGATATAGCCACCCCTCCCTGTTAGCACTCAAAAATGCACCATCAAAATTTTAAGGGCCTTCATAAATTTTGTGTTAGATTTCCCAAATTCCTTTGGTCCTTTGCCTATGGTCATAGCCTACCAATTCGTCATCGAGCCTTGAAAATTTCCCATTAATTGCTTTGGCCAAAGGTGGTGTGTGCTCAAGTTTCCCAATTCAAACCTATCCTTTATACCAAATCTAATGCATATACCAAAGCCCAACTCCAAGCACACGTTAAAGATAAATCTTATGCGAATGGAGACTTTCTTAAAACAGAAGAGGTGCACTACCAAATTTGTAGAGTTATTTCAAATATGGCGCTACAGAATCATCTATGTCATATGTTCTGCGATTTTTCTACCTTATATGCTATGAAAAATCCTAATTTGAACTTAACAATGGCACTACAAAATCCACATAGTTTTTTTTATGATGGGTGCTACCAATTCCACAGAGGCTAATTTAGGATGGAAGTTACGGAATTGCACAACAGGATCAGTGCGATGAAAAGTGCAGGCATGTTTTGGATCGACACTAATAAATGTGAGGTGGACATCTGCACCTAAGTTTTAGCTCCATCAAATACCTTGTGCAGTGAGGTGGAAACAATTTATTAATGACTTCCAACAATTTCCTGAAAATTAATAGTTTGTTGGATTTTTGTCTCTTTGATTATTGCCACCTATCTCCAAGGCTTAGAATCCAATGGAGGACATGGGATTCGACCTCATAAGGATATTTGGATGTTATTTTTTATTTAATGAAGGATATATCCCTCAGAGAAGGGTTGGAGTGGTTGATGTGAGGCTCCATTATTGTAATATTTTTGACTAAGACTAGTTCTCTGGTTATGTACTGGACTTCAAAATTTTTGATTAACAGAAGTCAGTTTCTCTTATATCATCTTGTTTCCTACTATGCTGAAGTTTTCATGATTGGAAGATCCACATGATATTATTATAGTTTTGTTATGATGAATATTATATTATAATACTGCTATGATGTTCTTCAATGTTTTTTTACACTTTGAATTCAATAAGATCTTGTGTTTTGAGTTTTTTCTCCTTAGGTTGCTTGAAGACCTGATGTCAATTGCATACCTTTACATATCTCTCACTAATTATTACTCCTATTCACTTTTACTCTCACTCACTGAATGAAGTTGGTCAAGACCCCAATTGCTTGTGCATTCTAGCCTAGATTTCCGAGTTTAAAAAATTATTATTTTGAGACTTGTCTGAGGATTATCCCGGGATGGGTACTAGGATTATCCTCATTGCAGTTTGAGGTTGATTGTCAGTGCTAACATAAATGGCATCATTGTCAGGGATGGATTTGAGCAGATTGAAGAGCTCCCTCACAAGAAAGACATAGATCCAACTCTTGATGGTAGACAATAGAGGGATACAAAAAATTGACTGTAATCATCTACCTAGCGACTACACCATCAGAGACTCCACTGGGGAGGATCCTGTTGACAAAAAGATGAAGGGGAAGAAGTGTAAAAATAGGTATCATTTCATTAGTTTTCTACATGAACTCTTATTCTTCTTTATTATCTATTTCCTATCTTTTCCTTTCCATATAAAGAGAATCATCTTGTGCTTTTTTTATTCGAATGATCATCAACCTTCCTTTATATATCCATCCTTGGAAGAAGAAGACATGCCTTATGCTTGTGTTGTAGATGTTGATATTGTATCATCACCTCAGCCTATTTATAAGGATGAGCTTTGTATTCAAATCCCTCCTAAATTGGATCATCCTTGTAGCCTTGAGGAGGTTGAAACTGATTCAAATCATTCTCAAATCTCATCACCTTCTGTTGTTACTATTGAACCTTGCCATTAGCTTGTTAAACCTCATATTTAGTCCACTAGTTTTCAAACTAGAATCAGAGACAGATGTTGAAACCTTTAAGGCTTCCATATTATATTCATACTTATCCTCTTGATTTCCTTGAATATATTCCTCAGTTCTCTGGAGAAGATCATGTTACATATGAGAGGCACTTGGAGGCATTTGAGAACTTTCTTGATCAGTTTGAGATAGTTCATGATGATGTTACCATGAGGTTATTCTCCAAATCCTTGCTTGGATATGTTGTTGTGTGGTTTAAAGGTTTGGGAGGTGATTCCATTGCTTCTTGGATCAAGATATGCAATGGATTTTTAAATTATTGGGGTGAAAACAAGCCCCTTGATTCGTACCTCGCTGGTTTTTATGCTTTGAGGAGAGGAGAGGAAGAAGATTTTTTCGTCTTTAATAAAAGGTTCTACAACATTTATCATGACATTCCCTTGGAGATCCAACCTAGAAAGACTGTTGCCATGGTGTTATATGTTATGAATCAATATCCAGAACTTGTTCTTATCCTAAGAGAAAGAAAGTGTTCATCCTTAAGAATCTTATTTGAAGATGCTCAAGATGTTGAGTTGAACATTTGTGCTTCCAAGAGGATCCAAGAGCAGGTTTGCCTTGAAAATATACATGCATATGAGAAAAATGATTGTCAGTATATTTAGATTTGCAGCAAGAAGAGAATGAGTATGAATCAGATCTGGAACAACAACAAGGATGTAAGTATGATTCACATTTGGGATCGAATTCTTCAACATTTGCAGGTTTTTCTATGGACAAGGATGCATGTCTAGTTTATGATCAGTTTTCAAAGCATGTTGAACATATTAGAACTGATGATTTCATAGATAGATATATTTTCTTGTATGATCATAATTATCAATGTGATTTAAACCCAGTTGTACCACTATCTTGTGATCATCATGCTGAAAATAAATAGACTGCAATTGTTGATGATCAAAATCTGATCTCAAGGGAACTAGAAGGTTGTTTGTTTTCAAGAAAAGAGGAATGTATGTATGATAAGTTGTATTTTATTAATAAACAAGTTTCCAACCATGGTATCGAGGATCCAATTGCAGCTTATATGGAGTCATATGTTTCATATTTTCTGAAAATTTCAGTTTTCATTATTTCACAGGTATTCATGGGTAAACATGTTTCTCTAAAATAATTTCTATCTATGTTTGCATACCTCTGTTATTCTCTATTGATCAGTGGTATGGATGGTATTCCTTCAGTCATGAAGTTGCTTGAATGGTTACTATGGAAATTTTCCTTTACTTGAGCAAGTAATCGATCTGGTTAGGGTAGCATAGGTAATAAGCTCACTTCCCGAGCATTGATTTCCTTCAGTTTCTAGTGAGTCTTTCAGTTTCTTGAATAAGTGGAATTTTTTGACATTATTTAGAGGTTGGTTACACAGATGAATCCATAGCCCAATAGATAAGGCAACTGGAACTACTAAATTTCTTGGAAGACTCATAGGGAGGCCTCCATCCCAGTTGGAGCTAATGTTAGCACTCAGGAACGAACCATCAAAATTTTAAGCACCTTCATAAATTTTGTGTTAGATTTGCCAAATTCCTTTGGTCCTTTGCCTATGGTCATAGCTTCCCAATTCATCATCGAGCCTTGAAAATTTCCAATTAATATCTTTGGAACAAGGTGGTGTGTGATCAAGTGTCCTAAGTCAAACCTATCTTATCTACCAAATCTAATGCATATACCAAATCCCAGCTCCATGCACACGTTAAAGAGAAAGCTTATGTGAATGGAGACTTTCCTAAAACAAAGGAGGTGTGCTACCGAATTTGAAAATTTATTTCAAAGATGGTGCTATAGAATCATCTATGTAGTATGTTCTGCGATTTTTGTACCTTATATGCTACAAAAAATCCTAAGTTGAACTTAACACTAGCGCTACAAAATACACATACTTGTTTTGATGATGGGATCTACCAATTCCATAGAGGCTATTTGAGATGTGGCGCTACCGAATTCATAGAGGATAATTTAGGATGGATGCTACAAAATTTCACAACAGGATCAGCGCTACAGAAACTACAGGCTTGTTTTTGATAGGCGTTACGAAATGTGCAGAGTTATTTTGCAAGGACGCTTTTTTAAGTTTTGAGTGACTAACTTAAAACTCGGATTATGAAAATTGGGAAGGTATTTTTGAAAACTGGAGGAGGGTTTTGTTCAACACATAAAAAATAACAAAAACCTCTCTCATTTTTTCAAAATGTGTTATGGTTAGAGAGATATTAGACATAGAAGTGGTGCTATGAAATGTGCAAAATTGGTTTATAGTGGCGCTAAGAAATTTCCTGTAGTGATTACTATTTAGATATTCACCTTGTTGGGAGGTTGCCACCTATCAAGGAGGATAAGAATGGATTCTTAAGGATCATTTAGATGTCAAGGGATGCCTGAACCTAAGTTTTAGATCCATCAAAGACCTCATGAAGTGAGGTGGAAACAATTTATTAACGAATTCCAACAATTTCCTGAAAATTAGCAGTTTGTTGGATTTTTGTCTCTTTGATTGTTTCCACCTATATCCAAGGCTTAGAATCAAATGGAAGAAATGGGATTAGACCTGCTAAGGATATTTGTATGCTATTTTCTATTTAAGGAAGGAGAGAGCTCTTGCAGAAGGGTTGGAATGGTTGAGTTGAGGCTTCATTATTGTAATATTTTTTACTAAGACTGGTTCTTTGGTTATGTACTGGACTTGAGAATTGTTTATTAATAGAAGTCAGTTTCTCTTATATCATATTGTTGCCTCTTGTGTTGAATTTTTAATGATTCGAGGATCCACATGCGATTGTTATAGTTCTGTTATGATGAATGTTAGATTATAATACTCTTATGATGTTCTTCAATGTTTTTTTAAACTTTCAATTCAAGAAGCTCTTGTGTTTTGACTTTTTCTTCCTTAGGCTTCTTGAAGACCCGATGTCAATTGCATACCTTTACATATATATCACTAACTCTTCCTCCTATTCACTTTTACTCTCATTCACTGGCTGAATTTGATCAAGACCCCAATTCCTTGCGCATGCTAGCCCAAATTTCTGAGTTTAAAACATTATTATTCTAATTGCTGTCCATTTGACCTTTAAACACTCATTCAAATTTACATATACTTTGATGGGTACTGGGATTATACTCATTGTATTCTGAGTCTGATTCTCAGTGCTAACACTCTCGAATGGTATAGTCGAGAAATGGTGTTTGATTGATGGTTGTAGGTTGTTGTAACACTGCCCAGATCTCTTTAAAGATGGATCTACATCATACATGTCTTTCCAGCTGTCCTATGTCGCAGATTGGACTACTGAGATATTCATAACTTGTGTTGGTGGCCAACTTAACAAGTCTTCCATCTTGTTAGCGACTCCCTTTTTGTATTTAATGACCAGATGAAATTTTTGGATGTAGGATACCCACTTCAGATGTCGTTGTTCCTGTATCTTACTCTGTGAATTGATGAACATGAGCGAGTGATGGTCAATGTGCAGAATTGTCTCTTTACAAAAAATATAATGGCATCAGTGCTTCAACACCTATACCATAATGTAGAATTATTTGTCATATGTATTGTAGTTGAGCTTTGTGGAAAAAACAGTCTTAGAGTGGTATGCCACTAGGTGACCTCTCGGTTGAAGTACTGCGCCAATCACAAATTGAGAAGTATTTGTCTCAATTTCAAAAGGTTGGACCAAGTTTGGAAAGCAAAGGACCAGAGAAGAACATAAGGCTTCCTTAAAATTTTAAAAGTGATGTTGTGCATCAAAAGACCATAGAAAATTCTCTTTATTTGTTAACTGATGCAATGGGCCACCCAACTATGAGAAATGGGAGGAAAAGTTTCTGTAAAAATTGACGCCTCCCATAAAACTTTTAAGAATATGCGCAAAAGTTGGCTCTAGCCATTTAGAAAGAGATTGCACCTGAGAGGGATCTGAGCATACCCTTTTATGGTCCACAATGAATCCTAAATATTGCACTAACTTTTGGGAAAAGTAGGATTTATTTTCTTTCACCTGAAACTGATGTTGTTGCAGTAATGCCAACACTGTGCGCACATGTTGAAGATGTTCCTCCTGTGACCTACTGAAAATAAAAATATCATCAAGATAAATAATGACAAACTTACCCATATGTGGCTCGAAGATGTCATTTATGAGCCGCATGAAATTGGTCAGTGCGTTGGTCAATCTTAAAGGCATGACCAACCACTCGTAAAGACCAAACTTGGTATTGAAATCTATTTTCCATACATCAGTCGGTTGTGTGTGCACATGATGATACCCAAAAGTCATATCTATATTTGTGAATAAAGAGGCCCCTTGCAGATGGTTGAGTAGATCTTCAATTTGAGGTAGGGAATTTCATTTTTTAATGGTGGATTTTTTCAGGGCTTGGTAATCAATAACTAGATACCATTCATAAGTGTCCTTCTTGGGAATAATGAAGGAAGGATATGAACAAGGGGAAGAGGAAGGTTGAATGTGGCCAGATTCGAGGAGTTGGCCAATTTGGCATTTGATTTTGGTGGCTTCCTTGGGATCCAGGCAATAAGATGGTGCATTGGGAAGAGATGCATTATGGATGAGATCAATGGAATGGGAAATGTCTCAAGAGGGTGGTAGTCTTGTGGCTGGTTGAAACACATCTGCAAATTCATGGAGCAGGGGGAACACAACAGGCATAGCCATATTATTGAGGTTACCATGTTTAAGAGGGCGTACCAAACATAGAGAGACATACTTGTTATTTATAATCTGGTGAGTGGTTGTGGTCTTAGGACATGGAGTTTGGAAAGTGGGAGATGATGAAGTAACCACATATGTGTGTTTGTCTTGTTTAAGTTGGTATTGATGAGACTTGGCATGATACAAAAAATTTTGTTCTTGTTAGTATGGATGACTGAGAAGGACATTAGCATAATCTAATGGTGACACATCACATACCACAATTTCAAAAAAGGGGAAAATGGTGAAAGTGACGGCGCAACATCAAGCGATAGTGATGCGAGGACCAACCTTATATACTCAACCAAGATGATAAGGATCAAGGTGTCATGTGGTGGGGAGTTGGAGATGTTGGAAGAAGTCTTGGGAGACCACATTATTTTGACTTCCAATGTCAAGAATGAGAGTTGCGAGTTCATATTTAATGTGGAAGGTGTGAGTAAAGAAGGGATTTTTGGGCAACCTGGTTCTGGCGTACTCATGAGAATCAGGGAAGGGTCGACTTCAGTGGGGTTGGTTATAGAAATGGTCCCTAGTATTTCGGTAAATTATGTGGGATTGACCTCTATACGCAAGGTCTTATTGGTGCAGATATTTTTAAGGGCTCAGTAGTCTGCAGAATTGTGGGAGTTGGTCTTGTGAAAAGTATACCAGACCGAGTTTTTGGGCATAGAAGAAGAAGATGGGTAATATTGTAGATGGGAAGGTGTTTGATTATCAATTGAGGTTTTATTTGGCGGGTATCATATGCGAGGAGCCACCTTTCTTTCTACATCCAAAGCTTGTAAAATATGCCTTATCCAGAGAGGTGTTATCCAAAATATTTACTTCTTGTCGGAGAGGTAACAAGAGACCAGAATTAAACTTAATGATCAATATCTCATCTGTCTCATTGATATGGAGTTGGATGCAAAACTTGCATAAGACGTTGATGTATCCTTGTACTGACTGAGTGGCAAGTTGGTGAAGTTGAAACCACTTGGTGAGAAGATTCTGAAGATATCTTGGAGGGTAGAAGTGTTCCTGCAATGCATGACAGAACAAATCCAAAGAATTAATACTTCCATTTGTTAGAGAATGCGGTCTACCGAGCTCCACAATCAATTTTGAATTTTCCAATTGAGTGTCCCACCAATTTTTCACTATCCATTCGAGCTGTAGGTTGGAGATCTGCAATTTGGTGGATTCTTCCATCTCATGGGAAGGCTTGAAGTATGTGGAGAAGCTATAGATCTAGGAATCGATCATCTCTCCATTCATTTCTCCAACAAACTTGGATAATTGAAAACAGGTGTCTAGTTGCATGGTTGTTGGAGTCTGGCATTGTTGGAGTCAAAGTAGTTCATGGAGAGCCATCATGAATTATTCAATGGGACTTGATGTGGCTAAAATGAACTCCTCAGTGGAGACTTCTCTTCGAGGCATAATGGTTTGCAAGAACATAAGAGACCCTGATGAGGGAACACGATTAACCCTGAGAAGGGAACAACTGTTGCACCAATGCAAAGGTGTAGAATAACCCTGAGAAGGGTGATCAAGACGCTCTGAGAAAGAGCCTGAAGAATGATTTGAAGATCCAAAAAAAAAATTGTGAATCTTGTGGATGAAAATTATTCTTCTCCTTCTTCTCTTTGTGTGGAAACTTCCCCAAGGAACACACTCTAATACCAATTGGTCTGAATGGCAGAGGAAACTTCAAAGGAAACACTTAAAATCATTTTTGGAGGGCGCACTCAGCAATAGAAACTCAATTCAAGTGAGGACACATATGTTTTGTGGAGGGCACACTCAACACAAATGACCTCACTTCCAGAGAGGGCACACACCTTTTACCAATGTGCAGTGCTTCCAAAAACTCCCACACAACAAAAAAAAATATGTGATGAATGGATAAGGGAGGGTGTAATACCCCAAGGTCAAGCCCCTATTGAATCGTAGTGATGCTTAGTGATGTTATAGGCTGGTCAAACAATTATTTATAAGCTGGGAGGCTTATGTGTTTATTAGGCCAAAGAGCCTAAATGATAAGGCCACGGTGCCTATTTTTGTATATCTAATTATGAATATTATTAATAAAAATACATCGTTATGTGTAGACCAAACATGAAGAAAGAGTTATGGGGGACTAATCTCCCCTGGGTAAGGAAAGGGATGGGCATGAGAGGATAGAAAAGAGGGGCTAATATTGAGGGCTTAACCCAAGGAAATATTATAATGTATTTCCTGAAATACTAAATCTGGGAAATAAACCCATTTATCCTAAGTTCCTTTGGGGAGAGGAAAAAAATCCAAGTGGAGTGGAACAAGCTCCTGGAGAGCCAAGTTGTTATCGGATAAATCAGAAGTGTCACCCAATATGCATGTAGATTTATGTGGGAATTTCCACCATTGTGGGGGTCGGCTCTCACCATTCTGGCTCTCTCACGATTATGCAGTCTGACCGCTCTCACCATTCTCGCTATGACAATTCTGAGCATTGACCTTTGCTTGCCATTTTTCCTCACAAGTTCACTCACAATCCATGCCTCCATTGTCCATTTTAGGAACGCACTGAATGGGAATGCTGAAAGAGACATTTCTACCATTTTGAACCTCTGTAATTTGTTGAGTTGTCCCTTTCCTTACCCAATATTTCTGTTGTGGTTTGAAGAGGTAGGTTGTCAGGCCTGTGGTTGAAGAAGCAATTTTTTCAAGACTGTGAGAAACTCTCTCCAGATGAGAGAGTTTGTTGGGGAAGTGATTTCTCCTGGAGGGATTCTAGCATCAACTACAGAGCTCTGAGAATTCTTGATATGTCATGTTGTTGAAGCCCTAGAAGGGAACTGGAGCAATCGATGGATTGTGGAACAATGGAGGTGAATATTCCCAGGGTGGGACAAGCATGTGGGGAATGAGAATGTATTGGAAGTGAGTGTAAGTACGCTCCTTGGAGAGAATCCTTCTTATTTCATTGTGCATTTTCCCATAGCCTCATCCTAGCCTCAAATTCCTTTTCCCTGGGTGGATTTTAGTCCCATCTTGGAGGTCACCCACTGCTGATAGCTTGGAGCAACATGGTCTAAGGCTAGGAGGTTCCTGGAAGGTATTCATATAGTCGGTGGTATTCTCATAAAAAAATAAGTATTGAATATGTGTTAATTGTATTATGTATATATTGTACATGTGTTATGCATCTATTGCATGTATGTGTTATTGTCTCTTTCAAATGAATATGTGTATGAATAGAAAGTTTGTGTCTATTTAAAAATTTCATTAGATATGTATATACGTATATCATAGAATGATAGTTTCAATTTACATGACCGACCTGGGTGGCTAGGTGTATTACAACCATTTCAGAACAATTGGTTTTGATTTAGTGGCATTTACCCTAGCAAGGGTGGTTGGGGGACGTTACAATCTGGTATTAGAGAATATTGAGAAGTTGTTTTGTATTTACTCCAAGTGGAATGACCCAGGATGTAAGTTTGAGGATGTTACAATCTAGTATCATAGCATTAGAGATAATGTTTTAGGTAGCGTGGTTCGGCCTAGGTTGTCGGGGTCGTTACAAATTGGTATCAGAGCCCATGGTTTCAGCACTGATCCTATATGGGCCGTACAAGTGGTTATAGAAGCAAGTCGAGAGGAAATGTTGTCTAAAGGGAAATAATTCAAAGTTAAAAGTGCCCCTGAGTGCCAAGAGAATACCTTTGTCATTTTTCGAATATCATGAGGTATACTTGTTTAAGAAAAACATAAGAGAAAAGAGGTCACGGTCACCATTGGTTTGGGAATACGAAAATTAAACTTGAGCCATTGGAATAGTTTGGGAAGGGAAATACCCCTCACATCCATTGGATCCAGAGACGATGCACAGAGGATAAGCACCAAATTCCTTCGGACTTTGCCCCTCTAACCATTTTAAAAATAAAATAAGAGAATATTGTCAAAGTCCTTGTTGACACTTGAATCTATCATGACTGATATGAAAACCTCATGAGGATGTGAATCCTTCTGCATTTTTATAGAGGTTTTACTCCTATCTCCAAGATTTATAAAATGTGGGAATTTCAAAGAAGTTCGTCAAAGGAAAATAGAATAAATATAACATAAAACATAATATATTTTTATTTTTCTTTTAAAAGAGAGTTCCTGAGAATGGAACAGGAAAAACACAAACATTCATACATTTAATGTAAATAAACATAATTCCTCACATCCATCATAGTAGGGGTAGAAATTTCTGATCACAAAAAAAAAAACTAAAAGAAAATTATCTGCATGCACAAGAGAACTTTGATAGAGTAATACATTGGCAGCTCAAAGGGAGATAATGATAGATCAACCTTAGATACTTTATATTCAGAAAAAAAAATGGGTTACAAAGTACGGTCGATATTGTTCCCAAAATATATCTCTTCAAATTTCTAAAAAATATATAGTTCAATACATATTCTATAAAATTAAAATGTGTTTTTCATAATGACTAGGATTGGGGCTCCCACGGACCATAAATCAAATATTTATAAGTACGAAGTTTGTAAAAACAAGAAAGTGGGTGATGGAAGACATCAAGAATTAGAAAGAAGAAAAAGGAAAATATTAGTCTTCGATTAAACCTTTATATTTAAAGAGGTGGAGTAACTGGATGAAGAGATTGATAAAGATAGAATGATGTGATCAGTATAAACTTAATATGATGGTATACCCTTCATTTTCACTTGCTCGCTGATGTCATTTTATGGATTTCCTCGACGGTTATAGGAACCATATCAACCGTCCTTAGCCCTTCATTGGTGACATTGTCGACAGCCTTTTTGAACCACTCATTGATGTATCTTTTCATTGGTGCCACCTTGATTTCATGCCGTAATTTTATATTGAAGAGTTCACCTTACAAGTCCCTTAGATCAATATAAATGTTTCCTAATGCTTCTTCAATAACTTGATTTTTGATCGAATAATCAATTAGCCAGTTTTCCACATCATCTTCACCATATTCAAGAATGCCATAGAATTTTTCAAGTGACAACCCTTTAAAGATCTCAAATTGTTAATCAAATTATTTCTTGGTTAAGAACGATGATTTGATTATCAATTTTGGGTCTTGGACCTCATTGATGTTTCCAGCTAGATCTATCTCAATTATCTTCTTGAATAATTCCTCTCTTCTAGTTATGGCCTGGCTACATGCGTGAACAATACCATTCATGTTTTTTACCTTTTTCTTCCAGCATGTGTTCAGTTGTTTTATTAGGTTTGGAGAAAGGAGATCCTCCTCTCTTCTTCTCAATTCTATCATATTAGTAACTTGAACACTAAATGGTACAATGACATTGAGGTAGAAACCTTGCTCGTTTTTCAAATCTTCTTGCATATATTCATGAAAAGCGTGTGGTCTCGTTCCAAAAGAGACCATGTTCTTTGACACATCCCAAGCCTATATTATTAATTCCATTATTTTCTTGATATTCTTTTTCCACGTAGCCTCGGGATTATATGAGAAGGCTTGGCGATCATTTTAGCTTTTTTGCGGGTGTGGTAGGCCCGATCATTGCAAAAGGACTAGCAAGTACTGGAAGGGGCATTAAAGCTTCCTCCAATTCTTTGATTCACTCCTTTAACCTAACATTCTCCACTTCAAGGCCTTCAATAGAATTTTCTAGAGAATCTCCAGTTTCTTGATGTATCTGGGAAATTTGGGTAGGCTGGATGTTCCATAGGTTAATCTATGAACGAGATTTCCCCTTCTTATTCTTTACATCTATTTTCTCAATAATAAAATTTTTGGATTCTCCCTCAAAAACAATGCTCTGAAATGCAAAAGAATCTTCTTCGTCAAAGTTCTCAGTCTCAATTATTTCCATATGAGGGTTCTAGTGAGCTGTTTTATTTATCTGGTTGATGTTGTGGAATAGTTTCTCAATGTCAATTCCAAGTTCCATATCCTCTATGGAGAGGTTGTGGATATCACTTTCTCCTCGACGTTGCTCCTCTTCTTGAACAATGTTTTTTCGTTTCTTCCTCAAGTGAATTTTATGAGAACTTTTAATTTTTCCAGAAGGAAGGTTATTATCTCCTCGTTCGCCTAAAGAACTGTGGGTGGATTTCTTACTTGGGTAGGTCATTGGAGCACTTCTCTGAGATGTTGTGCTCTTTGGTGTGACAGTCAGGAATTGGGAACTTTTCTCACCTAGAACTTTTCCTCTCTACTTGTACGACTCATTGGTGTTGAGTATTGTCTGCAGGTCATCAGTGTCATGAGACAGAGTTCCTGAGGCATTGTCTCCATCTTCATTCAAAATAGTGTTAATGAAAGAATTGTTGAAACCAACAACCAATAGATGTTCTACAAAAATAACACTAGGTTCGAACCCTTTTTCTTTTTCAACATATTTTAAATTGAGGTTGTGGAAGTGGCACGTGAATTCATCAATATTTTTCATATTTCTGAATATGAAATCCCCAACTTTCCAAGGCAGAGGTATGAATTGTTTTTTTCTCTTTTCATGGAAAAAATGAAACTAGTAGGTGTATTGCCTTGCTATGACAACAACAAACATCTTGTCATATATGTGGCACAGAAGGAAAGAAGGATTTTTTTTGGATCCAAAATTCCTTATAAGGTTATAATTTTCCATTTTTTCTAGTGTCCCCTTCCTATTCAGGAACTTAGTAACATGGTCAAACATCCAAGGAGTGTTCTTTCCAAACAAAAATTCTTTAAAAACTGAGAAAAAATCATTAAAGACTTCATAAAAATGTTGGGAGGCCTTGTGCCTCCACAATGTTTGATACCAAAAGTTTACTGGGTCGAATTCACAGTTTACCTTCTTGCAGATAGATAATCTCAGGAACTGATAGCAATGTGTTGTCACGGAAACCAAATAAAATGACATAAATAATTTCTTCTGCTTCTTGTATTGCGCCAATTGGGAATAGATTTAAATGGAACTTAACCTACACCAATCGAAGATGGTATGTTACTTAACCGTAAAATAAAGAATGCAAAGAATCATTCGAGATATGTTGGCTATGGTTTCCTATCCTGTTATCCTCGTAAAAATCCCTGTAATTTTCCGAAAGGGATTTTTAAATGAGACAACCTGCAATCTTGTGATGTTCTCAAGGACGAATGCTAGGTTCTATAGGAGTTCAGGTAATAGGTCGATTCCATTGTCATGATTTTTTAAGAACTCTGTGCAATCTTCACCTTTGAAGGTGAGCATTGGCTGGGGAAGCCTAAACATCTTACATAAAACCAGGGGTGACAGAGACAAAGAGGAATTGTCCTGCAAATGGATGATCTGTTGGCTTGGAATGTATCTCTCAGTGCACCAGGTGACCAAATTGTTACAATAAAAAACTTTTGGGACACACTTTGCACGGACAATTCTAGATGTCCATATTATTTCCTTCTAGGTAGAAGGGGATGAATAATTGGAATATTCCCTGGACTACTGAAAAATTTGATCCTCATGCCCAAAAATATTTAGTGTATCTCCATAGAACTATTGTTGAGTTTCTTCCTTAAGTCGACAAGAAAGTTCCCTTGCTCCAAATTATGTTAGGAATGAACGTTGGAGGGAGATGATATAAACCTCTGTAAATATTGTTTTAATGTGCTTTAATATAAGGTTTCCTCAAGCCTCTCACTTATTAATGACCATGCCTTTGAAACTGAATGTTAAGTTATTTTCATTAAAAGTATAGTAATTGTGCATTGGTAAAGGCATGAGGGTGGCGGGGATGGACGGGGGCAATATCTGAGTTGCAATTTTTGTGAACCCGAGAACTTGTGAACACGAGAGCTCATGATGGTATGAGGCACAAAACTGGCTAAGTGTGGGATGGCGTGATGGTTGGATGGATTCATGTAGGTAGAATGACACTTAGAAATTTCAAGGAGTACGATGATCAAAATGTAGATCATGGAACTCTTTCGTGCAATGTGTCTATCACGGAAAATGGGAACATGAAACCTCGATCCTGTCAACTCGGGAACCCATGCGATCATAGAATCGACTAAGTATGGAACAACACAGAGTTCGTTTGGACTCGTGATGTGAATTTTCATATGGAGGAGAGAAATTGTAAGTCCTCCAACCCGGGAACCCATGGTATAAAATGCGACTAAGCGTTTGAACTAGAATGGGATAGTAAGAGGGAAAAAAAATAAGGAAAAAATGGGTAAGTGTAGAAGGGCGAAAATAAAGGGAGAAAATAATTTAGGAGAATATAAAAGAGGACATTATTTTTTCTTTACAGAAGAAGGAAATGACCTCAACAATAGACTCCAACTATGGGATGATCACCCCCTGTGGGTTTTCAAGAATCCAGAATCTCTCGTGACTAGGTGCTTCTTCCCATTGGGTTATGGAGTCATATTAAAGATATACAAACTAGAAATAAAATTATGTACAATGAGAATGAAAAGTGCTAGGAGAAGAAACCTTACAGATGTTTCCCATTGATAGGAAACATCAACCCTTTTCCTTTAAGGTCTTGGAGAATGTATGAGTTGAAGCCCAATATATTTTCGACGACATAGGGTCCAATCCAGAGTGCTTCAAACTCCATGTGCATGGATGGATTTTCCTTGGTTTTGTTCCAAAGTAGTACCAGTTCTCCCTTATGAAATTTCTTCATAGTTGTGCTTTGATTAAAATATTTTTTGACGATCTGTTGCCTCTGAGAAGCTCGGTTCAGGGATTTTCTTCATTCCTCCTCCATCTTTAGCAATTGATTGATCCTTTTCTATGTAGGTGAAGTGTCTTCTGTATCTTTATTATTAACCACAAATATCAATGTATTAAGATCGAGGTTAATAGGCATATTTTTTTCTTTCCTATAGACCAATGGATACAAAGTCATCCTGGTACTATCTTTCAGGGTTGTCCTTCTTTCCCATAATGCTTCTGTCAGGTTCAGGTGCCAATTTCTATGGTTTCCATTAACAATTTTCTTCAATATTTGCACAAGTGTTTTGTTCATGGATTTGGCAAGGCCATTTGCTTGTGGATAATAATTTGAATACTAACCCATAATGACCCCATATTTTCCACAAAACTCCATTAATTTTGACCCAATGAAGATCGAACAATTTTATGTGATAAATTTATCAGGGACACCAAACCTCGACAAAATCTTGTCTTTGAGGAATCCAATCAATTATGCAACATCGACCTTCTTTAGCACCATCGCTTCTGGTTATTTTGTTAAATAATCAGTAGTTGTTAGAATGCACATGTTCCCTTTGCTAGATTTTAGATTAGTTGGCCCAATGACATCAAGTCCCCATTAGTAAAATGGTTTTTCCACCACAATCAACTGCAGAGGCATCGCATCTTTCTTCATTTTTACTGAGAACTTCTAGCATGACAAAAATATCCTTATTGTGGCGTATGAGTCCTTGAATATTGACGACTAGTAGAATCCTGCTATGATTATTTTGTGAGCAGTTTCAGTGGGTGCAAAGTGTCCACCGCATATTCCTTCATGGAATTATTTGATCAGTGTTGGAGCCTGATTCTCATCGACGCATCTCAGTAGTATGCCATTTAAATTTCTTCTGAAAAGTATATCAACAATCAATATGTATTGGTTTTCCTTCATATTGAGTTTTCTTTGCTCCTTGGAACTGATTGTAATAGGGAATCTAGCGGATCTTAAATAGAATATGATATCTCCATACCATTCTGAATCAGTTAATGGTTTTTCCTACTGAGATTGAAATTATTCCATCAATTGAGTCCCTATTCCCCATAATCTTGCATAATCCTTATCCTTTTATTTCCTTCAACGATTTGATATTGATATCATACTATTGAATTTTTGCTAACTGGTTGGACCATTTTCTGTCCCTCAACTGTTGATTTAGGATCATCTTGACAGGGGACGAGGGGACATAGAAAATAACATGAGATTTTAGTATATAAGTCAGAAAGTGTGCCACAACTTTTACAAGAGCCAAAGCATGTTTCTCGAGTTCTGAATACCTCAACTCATAGTTGTGTAAAGTTTTTATCATAATATTTATGGGGAGCTCTTCCCTGTTTTTATTTTTATGAGTGAGGACATGTTGGACAAAATGAGGGTGAATCGAGTTGTCACTTAGTGCTTAAACAATTATGCTTATTTTAAACTCTTTATAGAGCACTTCATGACAATCCACAATAATGTAGAGAGGTAAACAATAGAACATTCGACACCAGTCACACACATAATGCAGAGAGGTAAGCAATAGAACATTCGACATCAGTCACACATATGAAATATACAGAGACAGATATTTCCTGAGGAAACCCATAAAGGGTCAAAACCTCTTCTTCTTGGTATGATAATTAATATTTACATTCTATGCATTATCATATATATGATCTCCAACTCATTGTGAGGCTAGAACCTATGTTTTGCAAGAAGCAACTTGTTGAGAGCACCAACTCTTTGTTTTCTCTAACATCGACTAGAAGGAAGCACCAACTCCCTGAGTGTTCCAGCACCAACTGGATGGAAGCACCTACTTCCACTTATACAAGCACCAACTTGTTTGAGAGAACAAACTCTATGGTTTCTCTAGCACCCATTATAAGGAAGCACCAACTCCCTGAGTGTTCCAACACCGACCGGATGGAAGCACCTACTTCCACTTATAGAAGCACCAACTTGTTTGAGAGCACCAACTCTCTGGTTTCTCTAGCACCCACTAGAAGGAAGCACCAAATCCCTAAGTGTTCCAACACCAACTTCCAGGCACACAAGCACCAACCTATATAACAGAGAACAACAGTTCTCCCTTGCACCACCCTGCCACCCTGGTTTCTCTGGCTACAACTAGATGGAAGCTACAACTCCCTGTATTCAAGCACCCACTTGAACCTCTGAGGACAACAATCCTCCCTATCACCTCCCTACCACCCTGATTATAAATATTTTCTACTGAAACTTATTATAGTGATTCAATAGTTGTCATTAGCTTACCAAGGTTATCATTGTTCTACTATGCTGCTCTGCTCTCCTGTATCAGTGTATCTCTGCCTGCATCTTCTTGCGCTTTCTGATCTTCTTCTTTTCTCTACAAGTGCACCTTAGCCTTCTTTTACTGTCTCAGCTATGCATCTCTGTTCTTTTCTTCTACTGCGCTTTATGCTCTGTGTCTTATTTTGATTCTATGAATTACGCATCTTCTGTGTATTTCAACTCCTGCCCACAACACACTATTTCCTGTGTCTAATTCCTCTCCACAACAACATCCATCTCTTCTCTATTCTATGTATTTATACTATCTGTGCACCTTCTTCGTCCTCCATGCACAATGCCTCTGCATGCTCTTCACCGTGCCATGGTTCTGCTCATTGGGTTGTTCACTACCGCTCCACTTTTTCTCTGCTTCGCTCACTCAAGCCTCATCTATTACTCATCTCTGAGTTTTATCTCACACTGCGCATATTGTAATTTTCCCTTTCTTACAGTTCAACTCATTTTTCCTACAGAACATCCAACCACGCATAGTCACTACATGTTTCTTTTAACCACTTCCTTTACAGTTACACCTCGAATCTTCTTGGGAAAAAATGCACAGCAAGTGAATCACCAACCATCCAAGAACCATGATTCGGTTCTCTAAGTGAATTGTAACTGATCAATTACCTGTCAGGTGAGACAGTAACTGTTCGATCAAGATTCCAATTAACCAGCATCATTGGATTAAATCCACATGATTTTGCGTTTATCTCATATGCCCACTAGTTGTGACCAAGCGTTAAACAAAATTTGAATTCCGTGATTTCACATCTCGGCATTCCTATGATGAAGGGTCTCGACACTCCAAGTCATGATCACCGAGACTCCGAGATGGAGATTAGCACTGATAGTTTCTTCCCCTCATGTGACCACTGGCGGTCACCACAGGCTGCGCCAAAAGGCACTTCGTATTTCGTGAACTTATGAACTTCATCGAGCCTGATCAACAATCGAGATCTCCAATGATTCGATGGTCCAGATCTCATCATGATATCGTATATCGTGATTCCTGTGATAAAGGATCTCTATACTCCAAGTCACGATCGCCGAGACTACGATATGGAGCTTAGCACTGCTAGCTTCTTCCCCTCACGTGACCACCGGCGGTGACCACAGGCTGCGCCAAAAGTGTTTCGCAATTTCGCATATCAGTGTTTCTGTCGTTCTCTGAGCTATCGCCACGTTTCCTTCTTGGATCAATGATCCATATATTATTGTGATTTCTCCACTTCATGAGCCTTCTTCATGCCTAATCAACGATCCACAATCCTTGGTGATCTGACAGTCCATATCTTTTCGTTATCTTGCATATCGCGATTCCTGTGATGAAGGGTCTCGATACTCCAAGTTGTGAATGTCGAGATGGAGCTTAGAAATTATCTCCTTCCCTTAAGCCTTTGATAATGTGACCTTGAGATATGACCACTCACCAATCAAATGAGCGCTTTTCTCCTTTGACTTTCTAGTCAGCGAAATGATGATCTTTCTCCATGTGTCCTATGGAACCAATGATCCACGACTGTCCTCGATGGACAACCAGGATTCCTTCACAGTTTTGGAGAGTTGGATGACTCTTGGTCTTATCCTCCTTGCAGCTTCACCATATCTAATGGTTTTTGGTCCTTTGTAATTACTCTAGATCTAACGGCCCAGATATTACCGCGATTTCTCATATCGTGAGTTGGGAGGTTAGAGAAATTCCTTCCTTTGACCTTTTAGTTAGCGAAATGATGATCTATGACAACGTGTCCTGCCCAAAGATGGTCGGTCCTCCTTCTTTCGAGATTTTGTAAGCCCGCTTCACCTTGCACTTTAAAGAATGTGCATGTTCTCCTTGATCCAATGATGGTCGGACCCCACGCTCGGATCTAACACCCAATATCTTTACTCCATCTGTGCACTCAACCTATCTGAATTCAGATCTGACGGTCATCGGGAATTCTCAATGGGATCCAATGATCACTGTCGCTTCTCCTCCCAAGCTTACACATCCTCCTGACTTGGAATAGTTTCTAAGTGTCAAATACCTCGACCTTTGATCCGTCTAAGATCCTAAGTACACTATCTCTTTTGAGCTTTGGCAATGATTTAACCTCATCCCTGGTGCACACCTACGCACTGCATGTGACTCTGTGCTAATCCTCCTGAGGTTACGTTGTTCCTATTTTTCCATCACTGAACACTCTGATCTTGCCATCAATGAGTTCTACGCTAATCCTCCTGAGCTTACGTTGTTCCTTTTTTTCCATTGCTACATACTATGATCTTGCCATCAATGACAAGCACACTTTGCCTATAAACATGCCAACAATCTCCCCCTTTGGCATTGATGGAAACCTTGAATGAATGTGCTAATCTGTTTGGACCTCCAACTATAGCATCCAGTCCAGACCACTCCTTTTCTCCCCCTTTGACATCAATGTCAAAGAAAACACGCTCCCCCTGAGCTGTTGCAGTATTTTTAGGAGGTATCAGATATTAAACAAGCACAAACTCCCCCTGATAGGATGGACTCTCTTATTTGAGGCATGCAGAATATTTGTATCTAAACCAGAGTTTTCTCCTTCTGATTCTTGGACCTGTTTATCTTCATCTTCAACGGTGTCCTCTGTAGCAGACTCAATATTGCTCACCTCTCTTACTGGGACTCCATCAACCTTTTCTTGTCATAACTAGATGACTTCCCCTATCACTGTTCTCTCTCTACTTCTGATAGTTCTCCTCCTATGCTTCTAAAAAGATTATCTTTCCCTGACAAGGTCTTTCCTCTTGTTATCTCTACAGAGTGTCATGTATATAATTTTGTACATCAGAATGTTGTTGTTGTGAATGTCATTTTCCTACTTGAACACTATGCAATTGTAGCTTGTACTTTTTAAATAACCCTTGGATCTCCCCATTGATTCTCATCGATCTCTATTAATGCAATTTCATTTTTCTTCCATGATGCATACAATCCAAGGCTTTTATGATCATATTCAATCACAAGAAAAAACTTCTACAACCACTTTCATACCCACTTTTCTTTTTCACAGACGAAGGACCTGTATCAGGTTTCTTAGGAGTATTGATTTCTTCCTTGTTGTTTCCAATACCAGATTTGTCATTTGATGATCTCTGACTATCCAAGAGCTTATCCAGGGTCATGGATTTGTTTAAGAACTTGCTTTGGGTGATTGACTTCTCAACCTTCAAAACTTCATCTTCCATCTTATGACATGATTCTTCTTCTACTTCTTCCATGGGATAGATGCTAATTGAACATTCTTTTATTGTATCTGTGCCTTCTTCTTTACTTGCAGGGGAGGATTCAATATCAACATCATTAATTTTCCTTATGCCTTTATTCACCACTTGTCTTGAGTTTACATTTACCTTACACTCTTTGGACATGAACACCTCTTCACTGCCTCTGTCACACTTTTGACTTGTACTAAGAAAATTATGTTTCAGACCATCCACAAGCAGAATGTACTGGGCATCTCCTTTGTCATTACTCAAACTCACCATCCCTCTATCCTTGAATTTACCTGGTTCATCATTTTCAAGGATCACATTTCCTATTTTTCTTTTACTTATGGACAAAATCGTATCCTTGTCTCCAGTTATGTGTTTGGAACATCCACTGTCTATATTCCCGGAGGCCTTTTGTTTTTGAGTTGAAAGTGCTAGACCACATTTTTCACTATCTTTCCTTTTCCATGTGTTGGCCTTTCTATCTAAGAACTTTATCCTTGGATCTGCTTTGTAATTCTTCAGATGGTAGTTTTCAGATTTGTGGCCAAAGTTCTGATAGTTATAGCATTCAATCTCATTGTTCAATACGTCAAAGTTATTGTTGCACGTTGTCTACTCATTGACTGTTTATTATTTCTTGACCTCCTCAGTTGCATGTCTCTAGACTTAATTTGACAATTTTCAATCTGTGATGGTTTGTTACTTGGTTGTATCATTCTTTGTTGTGGCAGATATTTACTCCTTGGAAATCTTAATTGGTCATGTCTAAGTCTTAAGGAACAATTTACAACTTTGTGACCAAAGTCAGAACAATAGAAACAATATCCATAGAAAAATTCTTTGTACCTGGAAAATGGTTGTCTTCTTTGAGAAAATCGATTTCTTCGAGGCTGATGATTTACTTGAGTGGGGAGTGTATTATTTCCTTGTTCTACAGATTTAGTTCTGGCACCTTTTTCTTTACTCCTCCTAGGTGGTTGATTATCTTCCTTTGTTTCTACAGGTTTGTTGTCGTCATTGGTTGTAGATTTGACAAACTTCATGAAGTCTTTTTTGCTTGGATGACCACTACTTGATCCCTCTTCATAACCCAAACTTTTTTTCAGATTCGGATTCCTTTGTTGATTCAGAATGGTGGATAATTCTTCTGAGGCTTTGATACTTGACAGATTATGATGATACAAGGCTTGAAACTTCTCCAACTCTTTCCTAGTTTTCACTACTTCTTCTTCCATAGCTTCACATCTTTCCTTCTTTTGTGTTAACTGTTGTTTTAGAATGTCCTTGATTTTCTTTGCCTCTTCTAATTCTACTTTTAGCAGGGCAAAGTCTTCATCAGGTTGTTTACTGTCTTTCTCGAACTGTATCAACAATTGTTTTTTCTTTATGTTCTTAGTTCTGAGTCTGTCAATCTCTTCCAGTGCACTGATCAGTTCTCCTTCCATATCAACCACATCTTCTTCTCCATTATCCTCACTTCCTGTGCTTTTATTATCATAATCCTCTTTTATTATAAGCATGAAGTCATTTAGTTTATTTCCAATAGAAGAGTCATTGTCTTCATCATCTAAAGGATCATCATCATTGTCTACACATAAACTTTTCTTTCTATCAAATATTTTGGATTTGTACTTCTCTTCACCTTTAGAGTTCTGGTCCTTCTTCTTATGTGGCCACTTACTTGCAAAGTTACCTATCTTACAACAGT
>SNQJ01S0098063.1:9138-26764 GCA_010110895.2 Picea sitchensis | reverse complement strand
TGTTGGAGGTTTGGCATCTTTTACTTTCTCATTTCCTTCATAGCTGCTAATGATTTTGTCCCACATTTCTTTGGCAGTTTGAAGATGCATCACCTTTACAAACTCGTCTTTTGCAATTCCATTCAAGATAGCATTCATTCCCTTAGCATTAAACCTAAATTCTGACTTATCATCCTTGGAAGCTAGTACAACAGGATTTATGTATCCAGACTCTACTACATCCCAAACATCAATACCTAAGGCCATTAGGTGTGTTCTCATTCTAACCTTCCAGAAGGAAAAAATTGTTCCATCAAACAAAGGAGGCTTAGTGACTGAAGTCCCTTCATGACTTCTCATGTTTAAGCTTACATATCTACCGTTAGATAAAAGGAACCGGCTCTGATACCAATTGTTGGACAACTGAGAGGGGGGGGTGAATCAGTTGTCACCGTGCTTAAACAATTATGCTTATTTTAAAATCTTTACAGAGCACTCAATGACAATCATAATAATACAGAGAGGTAACCAATAGAACATTCGACATCAGTCACACATATGAAATATACAGAGACAAATATTTCCTGAGGAAAACCATAAAGGGTAAAAACCTCTTCTTCTTGGTAGGATAAGTAATCTTTACATTCTGTACATTATCATACATATGAGCTCCAACTCATTGTGAGGCTACAACCTATGTTTTGAAAGAAGAAACTTGTTGAGAGAACCAACTCTTTGTTTTCTCTAGCACCGACTAGAAGGAAGCACCAACTCCCTGAGTGTTCCATCACCGACTGGATGGAAGCACCTACTTCCACTTATACAAGCACCAACTTGTTTGAGAGCACCAACTCTTTGGTTTCTCTCACACCCACTAGAAGGAAGCACCAACTCACTGAGTGTTCCAACACCGACTGGATGGAAGCATCTACTTCCACTTATACAAGCACCAACTTTTTTGAGACCACCAACTCTTTGGTTTCTCTAGAACCCACTAGAAGGAATCACCAACTCCCTGATTGTTCCAACACCAACTGGATGGAAGCACCAACTTCCAGTAACACAGGAACCAAGCTATATAACAGAGAACAACAGTTCTCCCTTGCACCACCCTGCCACCCTAGTTTCTCTGGCTACAACCAGATGGAAGCTACAACTCCCTGTATTCAAGAACCCACTTGAACCTCTGAGGACAACAGTCCTCCCTAGCACCTCCTTACCACCTTGATTATAAATATTTTCTATTGAAACTTATTATAGTGATTCAGTAGCTGTCATTGGCTTACCAAGCTTATCACTGTTCTGCTATGCTGCTCTGCTCTCTTGTATCAGTGTCTCTCTTCCTGCATCTTCTTGTGCTTTCTAATCTTCTTCTTTTCTCTACAAGTGCACCTCAACCTTATGAATTATGTGTCTTATTTTGATTCTATGAATTATGCCTCTTATGTGTATTTCAGCTCCTGCCTAGATCATGTTATTTCCTATGTGTAATTCCTCTCCACAACAACATCCATCTCTTCTCTGTTCTGCGTATTTATACTATCTATGCACCTTCTTCATCCTCCATGCACAGTACCTCTGCATGTTATTCACCTTGCCACGATTCTTCTCATCGGGTTGTTCACTGCCACTCCACTTTTTCTCTGCTTCGCTCACTCAAGCCTCATTTGTTACTCATCTCTAAGTTTTATCTCACACTGCACATACTTTAATTTTCCCTTTCCTACAGTTCAACTCATTTTTCCTTCAGAACAACCAACCATGCACAGTCACTGCATGTTTCTTTTAACCACTTCCTCTGCAGTTACACCTCGAATCTTCTTGGGCAAAAACACACAACAACTGAATCACCAACCATCCAAGAACCATGATTCAGTTCTGCTAACTGAATCGTAACTGATCGATTACCTGTGAGGTGAGATAGTAACCCTTCGATCAAGATTCCAATTAATCATCACCGTTGGATTAAATCCACAAGATTTCACATTTATCTCATATGCCCACTAGTTGTGACTGAGCGCTAAACATAATTTGAATTTCATGATTTCGCATCTCGACATTCCTATGATGAATGGTCTCGACACTCCAAGTCGTGATCGCCGAGACTCTGAGATGGAGCTTAGCACCGCTAGTTTCTTCCCCTCACATGACCACTGGTGATGACCACAGGCTGGGCCAAAAGGTGCTTCATATTTCGCAAACTTATGAACTTCATCGAGCCTAATCAATAGTCGAGATCTCCAATGATCCGATGATCCAGATCTCATCGCAATCTCGCATATCACTATTCCTATGATAAAGGATCTTGATACTCCAAGTCATGATCGCTGAGACTCTGAGATGGAGCTTAGCACCTCTAGTTCCTTCCCCTCACGTGACCATTGGTGGTGACCACAAGTTGTGCCAAAAGGCATTTCGTAATTTTGCATATTGGTGTTTCTGTCATGCTCTAATCTATCACCACGTGGCCCTCTTGGATCAATGATCCAGATCTTATCACGATTTCACCACTTCACGAGCCTTCTTCATGCCTAATCAACGATCCACAATCCTTGGTGATATGACGGTCCAGATCTTTTCGTGATCTCGCATATCGCGATTCCTGTGATGAAGGGTTTCAATACTCCAAGTTGTGAGCACCAAGATGGATCTTAGCAATTATCTCCTTCCCTTAAGCCTTTGATGATGTGACCTTGAGATATGACCACTCACCAATCAAATGAGCACTTCGCTCCTTTGACTTTCCAGTCAGTGAAATGATGATCTTTCACCATGTGTCCTATGGAACCAACGATCCACGACTGTCCTCGATGGATGGCCAGGATTCCTTCATAGGTTTGGAGAGTTGGATGACTCTTGGTCTTATCTGCCTTGCTGCTTCACCATATCTAACGGTTGTTGGTCCTTCATAATTTCTTCAAAATATGATGGCCCAGATATTATTGCGATTTCGCATATGGGGAGTTGGGAGGTTAGAGAAATTCCTTCCTTTGACCTTTTAGTTAGCAAAATGATGATCTGTGACCACGTGTCCTGGCCAAAGATGGACAATCCTCCTTTTTTCGAGATTTTGTAAGCCCGCTTCACCTTGCAATTTAAAGAACGTGCAGGTTCTCCTGGATCCAATGACGGTCGGACCCCACACTCGAATCTAACACCCAAGATCTATCCTCCATTTGCACGCTCAACCTATCTGAATTTAGATCTGACGGTCATCGGGAATTCTTAATGGGATCCAATGATCACTGTCGCTTCTCCTCCCAAGGTTACACATCCTCCTGACTTGGAATAATTTCTAAATGTCAAAGACCTTGACCTTTGATCCATCTAAGATCCGGAGTACGCTATCTCTCTTGAGCTTTGGCAATGTGTTAACCTTGTCCTTGGTGCACACCTATGCACTGCGTGCGACTCTGCACTAATCCTCCTAAGCTTATGTTGTTCCTGTTTTGCCATCGTTGCACACTCTGATCTTTCCATCAATGACAAGCACACTCTACCTGTAAACATGCCAACGGGATAGACATGACAACTTCCTCTATAGAAAATGAATAGAGAACAAAATATTTTTGAAAATATGGACTAATGAGGACGTGATAGGTGGTGATCGCCACCTTGATTTTTTTGAATGCTTCTTGAGTATCTGTTTTCCACTCAAAACTCTTCTCTTTTTTCAGCAATAAATTGATGGGTTTTATGATGCTTGCGTAATGAGGAACAAATATTCGAACAAAAATTATTTTCCCAAAGAATGAATGGAATCCCTTATTTGATGTCTGGGGGTTGAGGTCATTAATTTATTTAACTCTTTCCAGGTCAATGTAAATCCCTTCGTTGCCTACAATGTGGACAAACATCTTTACTTGAGTCACAACAAACAAGAATTTCTTTGGGTTGAAAGAGACATCGTATGATCTACATATTTCCAATACTTTTCTTAAATGATGTATGTGATCCTCCCTTTTTATTGAATGCACTATCCATTCATCTTGGTAGTCTTCCATGAACTTTCCTATCAACCTGTTGAACACATGATCTATGTCTCTTTGGAACGTAGCTCCAACAGTCTTCAAGTCAAAGGGAATTCTAGCGTAAGAATATGTTTCACATGGAGTAATAAATGTTGCTTTTGATCTATCTTCCTCAGCCACTAAAACTTGATTATATCCAGAGAAACCATCCAACATAGACATGAATGTCAATCTCGTAACTTGTTGCAACAAAATATCAATGTTGGGAAGCGGAAAATTATCTTTTATGCTCGCTTTGTTAAGATCTTTGAAGTTAATGCACATTCGGATTTGTTCGATATTCTTCCTAACAATAACTAGATTTTAAAGCCAGTCTGAATGTCCAATGGCATATATTAACCCTTCTTTCTTCAACTTCTCCAACTCAATTTTTACTAGAGGCTTGAACTTGGGATTCATCATTCTTATTTTTTGTTTCACCATTTTGGCTTCTTCCCTCAAAGGAATGACATGTTGGAATATCATTTTGTCATAATCCTTTAAGTCATCATAGGTCCAGGAAAAAACATAAATATATTCCTTTAATAAGGAGACATATTGATCAACTTCTTCAGGGGTGCAATCGACTCCCAAATTGACATATTTTGGGGACTGGTCTATTCCAATATTGACTTTTCTTGTCTCTTGTGCCTTTCGAACTGAAACTTCTTCAAAAATATTCTTGACATGATCACATATTGTGAACAAAGATTCATATTGTATGCAATCTTTGGGGATGTAAATCTCTTTATCATCTTCTTCATCATCATCATTTAAAAAATAACTTTCCAATTGTTCATCATTGTCAAACACTTGCAAGTAATCAATATTATCGGGCACAGATGGCCTAAAGGCCCTTTCCACCTGGAAAGGTGTTTTGCTCAATATATCATCTGGATTTGATAATGAAGTTTCCAAAGATAGTGAATCGGAATCATGGTTCTTATCCCTTGGAATGAAATAAATATTGAAAGAGTTGAAAGATTCCATCAGTTCATTAACTCTTTTGAAATATAGTTTAAGTCTTTCCTTTTTTATTTTGTATTTTTGGGTAACCTGGTTGATGACCAAATATGAATCTACAGTCACACTTAGATGTTCTATTTTGATTCCTTATGCGAGGATCATCCTCTGGATTAAAGCTTTGTATTCTTCCACGTTAATTCTACATGGAAACTTCAGTCTTACAGTGTGAAGATGAATCGTCTTATCTGGGATTATGAGAACAATCCCAACTCTGTTCTCCGATTTAGAGCATGCTCCATCCAATTTAATTCTCTTGTAGCCTTCAAATACACATTCTAGGACCTCCAAGTCTTGAACCCATTCTAGGTTTTTCGTTATGCTCCATGTCCAAGATAGCATAGTTTATGATCCCACCGTCTATGTAGTATTCCATTAATTCATTATCCTTCTTCTTGAATGAGAAATGTTTTATGGGCTCTTGGATTACTTTAATCATTGCTCCCTCCTTTCCTTGTAGCATCATACAACTACCATCGTTCATTATATATCCACCGATCATGGAGCTCCAATCTCTTCCTAGCAAAACCCCATATGTTGGAGGTAGGTCGACCACAATAATATTAAAAATTGTGATGATATGGGGAGCTACTGTAATCCATGCATAAAAATCCTTCATTTCTATATATGCTGACACTTTTCTCGAATCGATGGCATATATGCTCTCTCAAGTTTCATAATATTTAGTGCAGCTCATGCCCAATCCTTCCATGAACACTAGTGGCATTATATTATTTGTCACACCAGTATCAACTAAACAGTTATGTAATGCAACATCATGGTTTTCAATTGAGATGTAGAAGGGTGGAATTTTACCTCTGATCTTAGTAGTCGATGGGCTCTTGTTCTTTTTTGGAGTGGTAATAAGAACTTTCGTTCTTTCCGATGGATCATCCAACAACTTCAAGATATTATTCGTCTGCTGAGGAATCTTCACCAATTCTGTAAAAGAAAAGGTTATCCTCAACTTACTTAAGTCTTCCACGATATTGTACGTCATTTGAGTTGAGCTTGTCACTACTGGTTTCTTTGTGGTTCCAATAGTCACCTTCTCATTCGACACTTTTCATTGTATTTTTAATTTTTTTTTCTTTGTCAGAGTCACCTTTAATATTTGGTATATTTACAAATCCTCTTGTTTGGGCTACGTTTTCTTGCAAGTTAGGATCATTGTCTCCCTCTCCATATATGTACATGGACACCTTGCATTCGTCCATATACATTGTCTTGTAGCATTCATCAGGTAAGTAATAACCTTCTTTCTCGATCGATTTCTCATCACAGACATCATCCAAAACAACCACATTTGGAGTGGGTTGTCCGAGAACCCTTGGTCTCGGTGGGTCTTCAATATTCTCGAATCTAAATATGTTTTCGGGGGGAGGGATCCTCCTTTGCTAGGGAATTGGAATTCTTGGGTTTGGCATGTAATTATCTCCCCTTATCATCCTGGTTATTTGGTTCTACATCTGTTTGATGGTTCCATTCATTTGCATAATCTTAATTCTCTTCTTTGTTTCTTGTGTTTCCGTAGGGTCAAATTTTACGTAAGGTATGGTTCCCTTAAAAAATCCTCCTCCCACCATTTGATTATGAGCTACTCAAGGATTAAATGCTTCATTTATTCTCAAGATAGAATCTCCTTTATTATCAATATTAAATCCCCCCATTTGTCTTTGTACTCTTCCTAATATAATGTCAGAGTCGATGCATGTTTCAATCATAATTTCCTCGATATCAATAGGCTTAGTCATTGCTTCCTCCAGGGTATCCATATGGGATGTTCTGATGGAATATTTCACATTCGATGGAATTGCATTCTTATAGAAACTGAGAATGACCAAGTCAATTGGTCTTTTGTCTTCTGGGATTCTACTCAAAGTCTTATTGAACCTGAGATTGAAATCTCATATCCTTTTGTTCTTCCTTCACCAAATTTGGGGGAAGTCTATGAGGAGGGTATGGTAGGAAATTGGGGGGTGAAACATATTTAGGAACATAATTTCGAGGTCATCAAACGAGCAAATGGATCTACTGGGAAATGTTGTATACCATTCATAAGCTCTTTCTGATAATTTTTTCAAAAATAACCTCACCATGACATCATCATGTTCAACTCGGTGGAAGTCACAAATGTCAAGAAATAAATGTGAATGCCTCTTTGCATCAATTTTCCCATCTCCAAAAATTTCCTTCAAGGTTCCTTTAGGGAGAACTAGGAGTTTGTCTTGTTCACCCATAAGATTAAGAGGGGAATCTCTCACCCTCCTTCTATTTCTGAACCCAGGGATTCCTTGGTTTCTTGTAGCATCTCTTTTGCCTCCTTGTCTCTCCTCATGATGTTCGATTCGGGGTTGTTTGTCTCTTGCTTCCAATTTTAAGGAGGTTTCAAAATTAGACATTTCACTTCTAGGGACACAGAGTTGTTTACTTTTACTTTGGGTGATGGGTCCCTTGTATTCGTCCAACTTCAATCTTAACCTTGTTCTTGTGCTTCTCTAGAAAATCTTGGATTTCTTCGATCTTGTCATTCTTCTATCCTTTTTCTTCAGAGAATTTCTCTTTCTTCTTCTTGGACTACGATCTTCCAGGACCCTTCTAACTCTTCTTAATTATGGGCATTTGATATTACCAGATTATACAATTGGTGCAAAATGTTTCGTTGATTATTCAGTTCAATTTATAAATGGGGTTTCTTACCCTAGGGTAAAGTCATATATTTCTTTCAAAACATTGGGCCAGGTTCTGCACTTTCAGTTCATGTACCTAGTATGGTTGCAAAAAATGTTGACGCTTGAATCTGCCATGACTGAAACAACAACCTCACGAGAATCTGAATCCTCCTACATTTGTATAGAGGTGGTACCCCTCTATCTGAAATTTATAAAATGTGGGACTTTTAAGGAAGTTCGTCAAATGAAAATTGAATAAATATAACAGAAAAATAAAATTGATTTTTATTGTTCTTTTAAAAGAGAGTTCCTGAGAATGGACCAGGAAACAAACACACATTCATACCTTTAAAGAAAATAAACATAATTCCTCACATCCATCATAGTAGCGCTAGCAATTTCTGATGACATAAAAATAAATAAAAGCAAATTATTTTTATGCATAAGAGAACTTTGACAGAGTAATACATGGGCTGCTCAAAAGGATATAATGATAGATCAACCTCAAATACTTTATATTCAGAAAAAATGGGTTACAAAGTACAGTCAAGATTGTTCCCAAAATAGCTCTCTTGGAAATTCTAAAAAACATATAGTTCGATACATATTCTCTGAAATTAAAATGTTTTTTTCACAATGAATTGGCTTGGGGCTCCCGCAAAACCTAAATAAAATATGTATAAGAATGAAGTTTGTATAAGTAATAAAGTGGGTGGCAAAAGAAAGCAAGACGTTGAAAGAAGAAAAATGAAAATATCAATCTTCATTTAAACCTTTCTATTTAAAGAGGTGGAGTAACTAGATGAAGAGCCTGATAAAGATAAAAAGATGTGATCAGTATAAACTTACTATGATCGTATAACCTCCTTTTTCACTTTCTCATTGATGTCCTTTTATGGTTTTCCTCGGCGGTTACAGGAACCATCTCAACCGTCCTTTGCCCTTCATTGGTGTGCTTGTCGACAACCTTTTTTAACCACTCATCGATGTAACTTCTCATTGGTGCCACGTTGATTTCATGTTGGATTTTTATATTGAAGACTTCACCTTCCAAGTCCCTTAGATCAATATAAATTTTCTGCAATGCTTCTTCAATATCTTGATTTTTGATCGAATAATCAACTAGCCAGTTTTCCACGTCATATTCACCATATTCAATAATTCCATAGAATTTTTCAAATGACAACCCTTTAAAGATGTCAACTTGTTCATCAAATGATTGCTTGGTTAAGAACAATGAGTTGAGTATCAATTTCGGGTATTGGACCTCATTCGTGCTGCCAGCTAGATCTATCTTAGTTAGCTTCTTGAATAATTCCTCTCTTCTAGTTATGGCCTGGCTACATGCTTGAACAAAACCATTTAGGGTTTTTACCTTTTCCTTCCATCATGCGTTCAATTGTTTTATTAGGTTTGCAGAAGGTACATCCTCCTCTCTTCTTCTCAATTCCATAATATTAGTATCTTTAACACCAAATGATAACCACATCGAGGTAGAAAACTTCATCATTTTTCAAATATGCTTGTAGATATTATGGAAACATGTGTGTTGTCATTCCAAAAGAGACCATGATCTTTGACCTCTCCCAAGCCTCTGTTATTAATTCCATTATTTTCTTGATATTCTTTTCCACATAGCCTCGGGATGATGTGAGAAATCTTTCTGATCCTTTTAAATTTTCCGTAGGTGTTGTAGGCCCGATCATTGCTAAAGGACTAGCAAGTACTGGAAGAGACATTAAATATTACTCCAATTCTTTTATTCTCTCCTTTAAAATCACTTTCTCCTCTTCAAGGCCTTCAATACAGTTTTCTAGAGAATCTCCAGTTTCTAGGTGTATATGGGAAATTTGGGAAGGCCACATGTTCCATAGGTTAGTCTCTGAACAAGATTTCCCCTTCTTATTATTTACATCTCTTTTCTTATAATCAAATTTCTGGATTTGCTATCAAAAAAATTTCTTTGAAATGCAAAAGACTATTTTTCGAAGGTCTTGGTATCAATTATTTCCATCTACTGGTTCTGGTAAGCCATGTTCTCTAGCTGGTTGATGTTGGGGAACACTTTCTCAATGTCAATTTTGAGTTCTATATCCTCGAGGCAGAGGTCATGGATATCACTTTCTCCTCGAGGTCCCTCCTCTTCTTGCATAATGTTTTTTTGTTTCTTCCTCAAGAGAAGTTTATGAGAACTTTCAATTTTACCGGAAGGAGGGTTCTGTTGAGCACTCAACACACCCTAAAAATCCTATGCCAAATTTTACTTTTTTAGTACCACTTGATCTTTTGAACTGTCCGATTCTACTTCAGTATGAAAAATGTTTCCTTTGATTAACTTAAAAAGACTAACTTTTAATTAAAATAATCGACAACCAAATATTTTCCCCGACGCGCTTAAGAAATTTGACATCATAAAGGATTAAGCATGAAAGGAAATCTCTCAAGAGAACCAAGGTAACCGAGCGACGATGTTCATCGGGGTCGATAGACGGGAGATTTCTTGAGTGGCGAGATTCACTAAGGATATCGTTGATGACAAATCCCTTCAAAATCGACAAAAGTATGAAGGAGTAAGCATTTACAAAGGAAGAAAATAATCAACGATAGCCTATCCCTGAAACTCTTGGCATCTGTGATATTTTTGAGAAGGTAGGTTCGTAGAAAGGGAGTGATAGGTTTATTCCCGCTTTCGACTGTCAACCTTGATATTTTTCGACGTCGACAGTCCTAACTTTATTTTGACACACGCATCTTGTTGAAAAACCCCGACTCTGATTGGGATACATGATCAAGCCATTTGCCCCCACCTATCACATGTCGTTTCCATAGCGGTTAAACATATGATCAAGCTTTCCCTTGAGTCATTAGCACTTCCCGAGGCCCAAGTCACACCTCGAGTTAGTTTTTCCACGTTAGCTCCATACAACAAAATCAATTGGCATCGAAAGTTTTAAACATGAGGTTGCCAATGAAACATTCACCATGCATCATCGATCCCTGACCTGCCCACTCGAAAAATGACAGGATGGGACATTTTAACGCTATATACGACACATTCAAAGGGATAATTAATTCCAAAATATCACATTAGTTTCTAATTCGTGCATGAATAAAAAGGACCGTTTAAACCATTCGATATAACACATCACCCTTTGTGCCTCCACCATCAACCCACGATGAATTAAATTGTATAGATTCGGTTGTAGATTTGTTTGAATTTCACTCATCACCCGGATTAATTGGTTGATACAACTCGTAAGATCTTCCCATGAAATTATTTTGAGTCATTGTAAACAATATTATTCTATGCACAAAAAAGTTTAGGTCGGACAGAGGAGTGAGGAAAGCAATATTGAAGAAGTCTCCAAGATCTCATGAGTATTAAACCACAAAGTTTATCAAGCGTTACAGGTATGTGCTAGTCTGGATTTATTTGTATTTTTACCTCAAATATACATTATGATCCAATATTTCTTTGTATCCCATCCCTAAAGGATTGTTTTGTTTGCAAGAAAAATTCCTTCGAGAAAACAAACCACTAGGAAATATCCAAGAGTGTCGAAGCTAAAGGAACCAGAGGTGGGAGAAGTTTCTTCCCCAGCGGTCGCGAAACAATTGGAATTCGCTCCAAAGATGGTGCATGTCATCAACACATCCACCAAGAAGGTTTTCATCTAGCCCCCGACCTTCGGAGACATGGAGGCATGTAGAGGGACCAATATAGTACTCCTGCACTCGGGAGAACTTTTTCAGAAAATCAAGCAGGAAGAATTCCCTGAATATACCCCACACAACGATCCTGATACAAGAAAACTCAATGATGAAGTCTTACTGAATATACAAAAGGTGTATTGGTAGTGATCACATGGTAGCGAGCACATCTCCAGTATTCCCCTACATAGAACTCCTAAACTGGCTCATCAATCACACTGACACACAAATATGTTTGATTAATTATGACAATGGCGAGTGTGTAAGGGGTTTCCTTCTAGTGGAGGTTCATAATTACTACAATATCAGAGAGCTAGAGGAGTGGATGACCAAATATTTTCTTATGAGCTTCTATGAGAAACATGACACCAAAAAGGTGATGGCTTCCTGGTGGAGAGAGGATAAAAAGTTCACCAATCAGACCTCCGGTTGGTACTCGACGACCAACTTAAGGGAGCCATATATTTATCTAATGATCCTCCTCTACCACTTGCATGGGGAGAAAGATTGCTCCAAGTTTTCAAAGGCTTGGATTCCTCTAGCTTATACTATATCCTTTTCCGGAATAGGTTTTAACTAGGGTGCCATTTTCTCCAAACAACTGAGCACTTGCATACGACAGGCTTAGGTGCCAAAAGAAGCAGAAACCCTGTCCTTCTACATGGCTTCTTATTTATTGGATGTGATCTCTACCAAAAATTCTTTTTCTGGAATGAACCTAAGATGACATGCATTAGAACTCCTTATCCATGTATATTTCAGTATCTTTTGGGAGAACAAGTACATGAAATCCTACTCTCTCATCTGCGATCAATTTATTGCACGTATTCATCTTTTGTTGTTCAAGAAAGAGTGCCCAAGGCTGTCGAATGCAGCCAAAAATATTATATCAAAAGTTGGCCACTAGTACATCGATGAGTGAAATACATACATCATGGTTTTTAGAGTCATCGGAGCACCACAGCTATTACCTATGTATGTCCCTGATCGACTAGTAGTAGGGGAGAAGCGGGCATTCATACCTTATGGATTTTATATATGTTTCTACATGGTAAAAGACACCATGCAAGCCAAGAAAGAAGGGTTAAGCCAATTGGAGTTTTGATTCCAGTCTGGTCATTTTCGCAAGAATTACCCAAAGGTTCTAGTCCTGAAGAATGCATCAGAAGTATCATCCTGCTCTCCATACGCCCATGACAGGTTTGAAGATGAGATATTCACCAAAAAATCTAAAAACTGGGATGAGGTAATGGCATGGATGGCTGACCCTAGGGTGACCAGGTTCAAGGCCATGAGCCTATATGAGCAAGCGAAAGCCCTGGAACAATCGGCTCAAGGGATTCTCAGGGGCAGAGAAGAAAGGATAACATCTAAAATAGCTGAAGCTTCAGAAACCTCATTGATATCCCCTATGCAAGAAATAATTATCCTTTTGGTAGAGGATGCGCGGGAAAGGGGAATACTCATGTTAGAATGGGCACATCAGGTGCTTGATCAATTACAAGATGACCTAGATGTATCAGAAATGATGGGATCACCTACCAATAACCCAAAGAGAATCTAGGTGGGTACAAGCAACTCCAAATTTATAAATGTGGATGAAATGATCGGGTTGGATGACCTTGAATTCACAATGCCACCAGCTGGATCACCAGTAGGTGTGGCAACTCAGCCAAAATCAGTCTGGGTACCAGTAGAAATAAGCACGTCAAACCCCTTGAGTGAGTTTATAAAGATATGTTGATGATGAGAGCCCAGAGGTATCTCTCGGGACCAATGTGCATATCGAAGAAGAGAAGGGACCTGATAAGACATCTTCTCTTGTTCCCAAAGTCCAAATCAAGGAGGTTCCACAAAAATAAAAAGAAGTCAAGAGTGGACTTAACACAAAGAGGCCCGATGCACTGGAGACCTGAGTAGACAATCTAGAGGACAAGTTTGAACCGAACGAGCCAAAGGAAGGATCCCCGCAGAAGTAAATCGACATTTCAAATACCGATGAACAAGTAGGTATTGAGTCTACTCCCGACACCTCTATTTCTCTCAATACTGAGATCCCCAAGAAGTGATAGATAGAGGTAGAGCCTTCTGAGCACAACGAGGAAGTTCAAGAACCTGATCTTGAACAAATATACAGCATCAAAAGTCTAGGAAACACACTCACATGGGGTGATCAGCAGATTCCCGAACCTGTGGACGAGGTAGCTGATATATATTTGATCGCCTATGATTGAAAGAGGACGGCTATTTTCCAATGGACCACCAAGAAAAGGAGGATAACATTGGATCTCTCCATCCTTACCACTATAGAGGAAGATATGATAAACATAGAAAAGGCCAGAAAGTATGAACTTATCGGTGTAGGGAGAAATATCTTGAACGCCACCCTAGACAGAGCAAAAATGGATGAAAAGGAATTGGCCACCGCCCTGAAAGAGATGGAAAATTTGTGCCATCTGGCTAAGTATTATCAGGATACCATGTAGGCCACAGTATATTTAAGGAGCGAGTTCTAGGAGGCGTATAGCGATTTCACAAACGAGCGACACTTATTTACCGCAAGAATAGCTGAACTCTAGGAGGATACTCTCATGGCACTCACAACGTGAAAGGATATGGAGTGATGGTACGAAAAAACAAGGTAAGCCACATAAATCATTGACTACATTGGTACAGTCCAGCATGGCCAAGATAAAGAAGAAAACAGAATCCAGGTGTTGAGAAAAAATATTCTTAAACGCATAAAAATATCAGTCGAGTGTTGGGCCAAAATGTCTCGGGAACCACACCGAGAAATTCAAGGGAAATGGGCCAAGTGCGAGAGACACTAGATTAAGATCAATCGAGTGATGAAATATATCATACTGCCCAAGTTCGACACACTCGATGATTTCATCAACTTGCGTGACATATTCGAATCACATGCCAAGCAATATTCTTCATGGGCCAAAATACTAGCAAAGGTGACCGACACAACGCTAGGATAGGTACAACAATTTTTGGAACATCCGATCAGTGCTCGGTTAATGCTTCAATAGTTAAGTACTAGTCTGGTCAAATATCGGGAGCATACGGTGGATATCAGAGAAGTTTACGCACTCCCGATGGAACAACATGGATTTACATACACCGAAACCTATGAGGAACTATTCATCACTTGGTCAGAGTATGAGAAAACTCACCTTTTCAAGTGATATCTTGAGTTGACTATTAGAAAAACTGTTAGAAGACAATGCCATGTGGTGAATTTTTTTTACTTATCTACTTAGTCATTATTTTCAGTTGAATTTTATGTTATAAAAAAGAGAATCGACCAATTAGTTAGAGGTCGAAGGTTGCTGCAAGAAACTCTCTTTTTTTGGTTTTGTTAAGAACTATTTCCGAGCTACCTTTAATAGAGAATTTCTTCAGGACGAGAGACAAGTTATATTTTCATCAAATGTGTGTGTGATTGGACGTGGAGAAGAACTATTTCCTATCTCATCTCATGAATGGATGTTCTAATGAGTAAGAGATATTGAATCTATTGTTAAGTTCTTTGATGCAATGTTTTACAGTTCTTTTCTTTAATGATGAAGATGAATCATTGTGTGATCATGTTATGGATGATTAGCATAGGTGAATTATTTTTCTTTCCATTATCTTATCGCATATGTTTTTTCTTTCTGATAATTAGTATCTTAGATAGTAAGTGGATGCTCACACGGTTAATGTATTACAACTAGGCCTGTGGTATAGAATTGTTGTTTGCATGATTGAGTAGCAAGTTATCCCAAGCTCATCTTCTTCTCTAGTATTTTAGAATATTTTCACGTTTTGTTGCCAATTTTTTTTATACCAACCTACAATCTTATATCAGCCCCATCTAAGATAAAATACACAAAGAGAAAGTCCAAACTGAAGGAGACACCTTCGCAAGAAAACTTAAATCCCATCGATTAATTGGACAGATTGCAAGATCTGGAGAACCATTACACCATTAAATGTTGCTGAGTATAATTGGGCCTCAGTGGTAGTTTTGGTTCCTTCTATTTAATTAAATGGATTTAGGACCCATCAACATAATTGGAGCTAGAAGGAGGGCCCGAGAATGAATGGATGAATACATATTTCACATAATATTTTAGACAACATGTAGATTCAAAACAACCCACATGCATGGCTAGTCATTCCCAAGACAGAACACACATGTTGAGTACTCCTGAAATGAGTAGCTCACCATAGCCTGAGGAAGAACAATTGTACCCTGACATACCTTACACTCTCCCTCACAAGGAATTAAATCAATTCAGAAGAATCAAAAGAGCATACACCCGATAGATTGGTGCGTTGTCCTTAGCTCAGATACTTCCTTGATGAAAACAAGTAAGCATACCAGTGGTTAATACTCCCGACGTGTTTTTTGTGCACACAATATAGACCTAATAGATTTCTTAATCACCAATATCGAAGATCCTCTTAATCTAATCCCTGAAACACCAGCCAATGATGTCTCTGAACAAAACAAATTTTTGGAAGAGGAGGAGTTTAACTCAGAATCTGAAGATATGGAGAGAAAAAATGACCATAAGGAATAAAGGGGAAACCCACCAATAAACAATCAACCCTGGTTGGCCAGAGATGCTTTGTCCCTCCTAGAACCAGTCCATAACCTTCCTCGACATCCAAAAAAGTTACTTCCTAAGTGTTGGGTATGTGTTATATTCTTTGCATGTGTGTGTGTGGGGGCGCGTCAGATATGACAACTACATCTGACGATCCCTACCACTAGTGCTCTGTCATGTGCACTGGGTGGTTTCCTAGGGGGGTCCCAGGGGGGGGCAGGTATGCCCCCCCCTGGTTACATGCAACGTTTGGGGCATCACCTAGAATTTATTTTTTTGGGTTGTTTTTGCTATTTTTAGCAGATTTTTATATTTTTAGTGGATTTGTAAATTAATCCTGGATTAAGGGATTAGGGTTTTTGTATCTACGAAATACCTAAAAACATTGTATATATTGTATGGTGAATGGTGAAATTTAATATAATGAATATAAGAAAGGTTTTCCCGGTTGAGGATTTATGGTATAAAATCTCTGTTCACTCTGTGTATGAGCCATTGATTAATTTATGTACTTCTTAAGAATCTATATGCATTGCTTTACTTCGTAGGTTTAAAAATTACATGTGGTATCAGAGCTCATTTTTGGCTTCAGAGGGATTCCTTTTTTGTTGAGGGTTTGGCTCGGTCTTGATAGATCAAGTTTATCTTGGGTCTGTGATAAACCTGGGTTTAGTGGGAGCTTTTGCTGTGGATATTCAAGTAAATAAAGAGGGATGGCGAGCTCATCTAGAATCGATATAGAGAAGTTCAACGGTAAAAAAATTGAGCTATGGAAGCTCAAGATGGAGGACATTCTTGTAGACAAAGAACAATGGATCATTGTTGATCCTGGTACATAACCTACTGGTACACCATCTACAAGCACACAGGCTATTGGTACACAACCTACTAGTACACAAACTACTAGTACACCAGCGATTGGTATGTTGAAGGAAGATTGGGACAAGTTGGATAGAAGAGAAAGGAGTAGTATTCGACTCTGCCTGGAAGATTCGGTGTTGTTGAATGTCTCAAGAGAATCTATAGCCAAGGAACTATGGGATAAGTTAGGGAATTTTTATCAATCAAAGTCCCTGGTAAACAGGTTGTTTCTTCAAAAGAAATTGTATCATCTTAGGATGAAAGATAGAGATTCTGTGACAGAACATCTAAATGCCTTTAATACTCTGGTAAGTCAACTTGGATCTGTTAATATTATGATTTCATAAGAATATAAGTGTATTACTTTGTTATGTTCTTTTCCAGACTCTTGGGATAATCTGGTTGTAGCAATAGGTAGTACCACTCAATATACATTGAAGCATGAGGATGTAGTTGCATCCTTGTTATCTGAAGAGATGAGGCGAAAAAGCATGGATGGTCACAACACAGATGCTTTATTTGTAAGAGGGCATACCCAAGACAGGAACCTTGGTAAGCCTTCGGGATGGAGATCTAAATCTACAGGTATATCTAAGTCTCCAGGAAAATATTTGAGGAAATGCTGGAAGTCTGGTAAAACAGGGCATTATAAGAATGATTACAAGTCTAAGAAGGTTGAAAAACCAAAGGGATCTGATAGTACCTCTTCCACAGAGGCGAAAACCTCCACTGAAGAAGGAAGTGATGTTTCCCTAGCATCTACAAG
>SNQJ01S0098062.1:40594-55487 GCA_010110895.2 Picea sitchensis | reverse complement strand
TGCAATGCCAAACTCCTTGGAAGTGAGGAGGAGGAATCACATCAAAATATTATAACTAGATGACCTTCCACATAAAGTGTCTATATAGGATATGATTTCAAGAGATCCAAACTAGATCCCAATAGGATCTAGCACCTTTGTAGTTCCAACAAATGAGTTGAATTTTCTATCCCATAATGCGAAGAAAGTGAACCTCTAAAATAGATTTAGCGAGTCTAGATTTCAAAGGTAGCCCTTGAATCTTGATAAACCACCATCTAATTGAAGCCTCTTAACTAGTAATACAACTCATGATCCAATATTGTGGCTATCCACATAATTCATTTACTTTCCTCATCCTCCATGTTCCATATTTTGTTGAGGATCTCTTTGAACAAAATAAAGAGTTTGGTACCATTTAGAGGGATTGGCTCTAGTGTTTCTTGAATTTTTGAAAATTTCATTTCTAAAACCCTCATGTTTTTGGAAATAGACTCTTGCTTCTAGTTCAAGATGATATAATTGATTAACATGTTGGAACACCCCACGCTGCTATCAAGAAGTAAAGGGGGGCTCCTATTCCAAATTTTCTCTTTTAACTTTAAAAGCACAAAGTAAAATAACCAAGAAAGCAATCAAAGTACAATCATTTCAGTTATTTGGAAAGATGAGCCCAAAGTTAGAGGATGAAACATGGATTTTGATTCAATTATTTGTTTGTGTACCTCTTATCCTTGGTCATTGGTTCTCAATCACATCCACCAGGCATTGAGCCCTAGCTTCACACATCAACAAGGTAAGGAACCACCTGGGAAAGACACAATCCCATATTGATCTGGCACCACTCATGAACACTCAATTCCCAAAAGATCTAATAACATGCGCTCTTCCTAGGAATTACATTCCTCCCCTAGGCTTATGACAAACTCAAGGATTTACAATCCTACCATATGATTTACAACTTACTACTTTATGTTCAAGGTTTACAACATACCTGCTATGCACTAATCTAGCAAGATCGAGGCTTCACAACCACAACACGAACAAATGAAGGATATCAACTCAGTCTATCATGGTTTTGTTTCTCACACAAGAACAACCATTCCAACATCATAACAATGGACTAAATCTCCAATCTCTCTCTCTAAAGAAGAAAAGGGGGTAGAATTAGGTACATAGGGGATTATTGGATTCCGGCATTGACCCCTAGTCACATATGGACTCCATAGCTTATTTTTAAATGATTAAGCAACAATTGAGAGCTAAAATGGTTTAATAATGCCTCAAACTCATTTCCACTCATTCGTTGAACCCCTCACCAAGGTAATATTTAGTGCTCAACATGTCCAGATCAAAAGTAGTAAGATATCCCCAGTTTGATTAAGTGTGGCTAGCCTAACTATACTAGTGAGAGAGAGGGATAGTGATTGCTTAGTCAATCATGCATATCTCATATCAATAATCATGATAATCATATGTACACCCAATGCTAATGAGTTCTCCCAGTTATGCTAATCTCATTACGAGGGCAAGTGGCTTACAACCATGTAACAATGCAAAGCCATATAATACATAATGAAAATATTTATTTATTTGGTGTGTCGAATAATATAATAAGATGTCAATCCATACAATGTCCAAATATAAGAAAAACATGTCTACTAAGTGATCTAAGAGGATCTTACATCTCCCCCTCCATATAATGAAATGTTGTCCTTGACATTGTCACTTTGGAGCAAATATAGGCTAAGTCATTGGTTGAGAGAGAGAGAAATTGCAACTTCAAAGTTTATGGTATGCATTTGATAACCAATGATCATTTCTTAAACTTGTGACAAATCTCTTATGTCTCAACCACATAATCATGAATGCATTTATTATATCTCTTATGTCTCAACCACATAGTCATGAATGCATTTATTATTTGTTTAGATGGTAGGAGTGATTATAGGGTAAAGATAGATCGTGCTTCATCTTTAGCCATACATCTCCATTCTATCCAACAAATATTTTTAATATATTTTATATTGAGTTCATCATCATTCAGGGTTGGTTAGGATTATTGATTTTTTATTCATAAAACATTATGATGTAAAAATATGAATATTATGGATTTTGTTTTCCAAGAGCAACTAACTAAATATGTTTATTTATAGGTGTGAGGTACCCATTGAAAGCTTGTTGTGGAGAAGTTGGAGAATATAATTTTGAATGGACAAGTCAATGTGGTTCTTTGAATGCCACTGTATGTGAAGACCCGACTCGCTATATCTTTTGGGATGGTCTACATTTCGTTGACTCCTTCAACAATATCTTAGGCAACAATTTTTTACAAGGGAAAAACCTTATTCCAAAGTTTTTGATAAAGGAAAGTTGTAAAATCTCAAAATAAGGTTGATTATTATTCTACAACCTAAAATATTGAACTCCTATTATAATGCATGCTTAATACATAATTCCCAGTAGCTTAGTTGTTATATTGCATGCTTAATACATAATTCCCCAATTGCTTAGTTCTCGTCATGGCTAATTTGTTTTTTTTACAACTTTCCATAAATGTAAATTAGGTCATTTTTCTATTTTTCATTAATGAAAGGAGGTTCCTTATGATCGATCCTTAATAATGATTGAACCTATGAAAGGAGTTTTTTTATGATCAGTCCTCCAGAATGATTGAGCATATTTTTAAATTTATTATTATATTGAATATTTAAATAAATTAAATTTAATATTTTTTTAAGTGGAATTGTAAGTTTTGTAAAAATTCAATTTGTATCAAACTTTGGTGTAAATATTTAAATTAAAAAATTAAAAAATGTTAAAATGTTCTAGTTTATTTGATAATATTTGATTATTAATCTATACATAAAAGTTTTAAATTTTATGTAATTATTAACCTATACATAAAAGTTTTAAATTTTATGTAAATATTTAAATTATAAAGTTAAAAAATGTTAAAATGTTATAGTTTATTTCATAATATTTCATTATTACCTTATACATAAAATTTTAAATTTATATATATATATATATATATATATATTTGATTATTAATATTTATTTGAAAGTTTTAAATTCACATTCTATTTATATATTATAATAAATGGGCATTTAAACTAAGAGATGGTATTAGAAAGCTACAAGGAACATATTTTATTAGTAAGACATTAATGAAATGAAAGTTGATTAATCATTATGACATATAAGAGTAATGGCTTGTGTGTTGGAAGTATTTGTGTTATCTAAGTGTTGAGTATAATAATCACTATGATTTTATTTTACTACCAAGTTTTAAGGGTTAAGAGAAGGAATAAAGGAAAGAACAAACCCATTTATAAACAACAATCAATCACAAAACATTATACACTATGAAAGGAAATGAAATTTGATCTAAAATATACCTCTAGTCTATTGTGAAAATAAGTCAAACAATCAACGGGGGCTTGGTAATTAGATGATAAAATGTGAATGTTTTCATACTCCCACCATACTACAAATCATCCCAAAGATATTTTTTGCCCCTTTTGAGCCATCCCCCTAATGCTAGTTTGTCGGAATAAATAACTCCCACCTACAACATCTTAGAAAAATGGATCTTTCTATGGTGTGCTAAGCTAATTCCATTACATAATTACATTGTAATTTTCCTAGATCGGAGAAGGGAGCACAATTTCCACACATTGATAAAAAGAAGCATCTTGTCCAAAAATGAGACAAAAACTTGTCAAGAGTAAGGAGGGATGACACCTTGATATGTTTGGGATGCACAAATCTCTTGATCCCTTTGATTTTTGGATGGTTGGTGCAATAACTATGAATGAAAGAGTTCTACTTTGAGAAAAGGGAATGGAAACAACCAATAAGTATGGAAAATGTCTATGGGATTTCTTGCAATAGATATAGAAGTCTAGCCACTTTTGTAAATCATTTATGATCTCAAACTATTTGCCATGATAGCATTTTTTTCCAAGATGAATTCTAAAGCATGGTGAGAATAGGAATCTTAAAATATTGAAACCAAAAACCCAACAAGTTGGATACTCGATGTCTTGGATACAAAATAGGGTTTTTTTGTTTATGTATTCTCTTTATGCAATCTTTGTATTTTGTTTCTAACCTTCAAATGAGTCTAAGAAGTCTTGATTTATAGCTAAGGGGAGAGGATTCCCCAACCCTGTAAGAAATATCATCCCTTACAATTCTTTATCTCGTGCAATAATGACAAGGTTATGTGATCTAGAGTGTACATGTGATTTTTGGGGCTAGATGTAAATAGTATCCAAGGCCAACCAATGATAAAGTTTAATTATGTCTTAATTGTTCAAAGGACACTTAGAAACATGGAAAAGGGGTTGACTAAGATTATGTGGAGGCCTATAAAAAAATAAAAGTATCCAAAAAGGGTTTAGATTGGGTTAGAAGATAAAACCGAGGAAAATTGAAGGTTTCATTGAGGAAAATTTCATTATAAACCAAGTAGAAATTGCTCAATACATCATGTGCATGTAGGAAGTAGATGAATTTACACATTTATGCGCAAGGTCAATTGTGGATTGTGTGAAAAAATATACAATTTATCATCACAATAGCCCCTTTGATACAAGCAATGCATCAAAGGATGTTGATGAGGTTGGAAATTGTTAAAAGGTGCCTTATCAACTAGTGAATGCAAGTAAGAAATCATATGAGATGCATTATGAAATAAAATAGAAGGAGAAACAATACTCATCTTAAATGAGAAGGGGATCTCTCACTCTTTTTGTTGGATGGCATGTGAGATCTTGTTACATTGAAAGAGTGTGGAAACATAGCTAAGAGTGTGGGGAGGAATGTATGTAATGACTTAGGTTAGCTTGATGGCATGAGTAACTAGATGTTAACTCTTCCATGAATTAAGAGTGGAATCTGTGAATATTATTAAGTTTTGGGAGATGGAAGAAGAGCATCGATTTGGTATAGATTTGAGCTCGTGAGTGTTGATCCATTTTTTATTTGATGTAAGGAAAGAATAATTTCCAATTGACGCCTCGATGTAACCATTATACATATTTTGTAGGTATGAATGAATGGAAACATGGATTTAATGAAAAAATCATGCACTTGTTAGAGCTTCACTACAAGAAATGGCAAAGACATATATTGATTGCAAATTGACACCTCATTGGAGTTGTATAAATCATGTCCACTTTTCCCACTTTTGAATACTTTGATGATGGAAAGGATGAATTGGCCAATATCCCATTATCCAAGATCATGAAATAAAGAAAATTAATTGATTGTGATTTAATGATAAAGCATAAACCATAAAATGATCCTCACTAGTGAAAATTTAAGAAACATTCCCTCAGACCCTAAGAAGGAATGTAAAGCCAAGGATTTTCAAGAATTAGATGAAAAGAGCATGCTTATGAAATGTTGCAATGGATATAATGGAAAAATATTGATATGTAAGTGAAAGGATTTGTGTTGCAATAACAAATTGATAGAGACTACATTGATATGCCTTGCAAGATGTGTTACACTGTACCAAAATCTAATATTAAATACATCACTAAAGAAATTGGATAAATGAAAAGTGATTGGTGGAGACGTGTGGGTTAAATAGCCATGGAAAGTATTAGTGTTGTGCTTTGCAATTGATTTCTTAATGTTCATGTAGGTAAAAGGGGTTAAATTGGATTCTAGAGGCATTTTTTTTTATGAGTGGGGGTACCAATGGGGTAGGGATAGCCAAACATGTTGGATTTGATTGCTTGTTTGCGTTAACCAAGGCAAAAATAAATATAAAAAGATAAAAAAATGAATGGACCATAAGATTTTAAGGAAAACATTAAGTTTTTTAATAGAAGTGAAAAAAATAGGTAGGGTAAAACTCCATTTCTACCTCAAAACTTACATGACTAGATACACATCCATGAAAACATTGTAGAGAGACCATGGCATATGTAAAGCCAACAAGCCATTGATTTTTCATTTCCTACAAGGAGAATCACCTTCTTGTGAAACTCTAGGGTAAGTGCTAAAAAATGAAATTAAGCTTGAATTGCAACCATTTTAATTGAAACTAATTACACCATTTAAGATTTTGCATGTATTCCCATTTTGTATTTTTTACTCCTCAAAACTATTTCTCATGGGCCCCACATGTCAATCTTTCATATGAATTCTACGGGAGAAAATTTCACCATTGGAACATGTTGCAACAATGAAATCACACGATTCTTGCTAGTGAAAATGATAAAATATGTGTGTCAAGGGGAAATTTGTAGACATGAGGAAGGAAACAAATTTTGGATAAGTTTTTCTTTTCTCACTAAATTGAGGTTATTTAAATTGTTTTAGATGTCTTTAAGATGCTAGACGAAGAGGGAGATTGTAACTTCCCCATTATAATCCCTAGTTTAATTAATTCTTATGTCGATACAATATGTGGCTATGACCAAGTGATGTAATATTTGAATTGTATTTCAATGTTTTAATAATAAAAATGTGATGTTATATGCTAAGGGGACATGAACAAGAAATGGGGGATGAATTAATCCATAAGAGGGGGAAGTGTCTAGGATAATGGCTAAGAGGCGTCAAAGGGGGTATTACCCATGTATACCAATTTAACCCATTTTCCTAAACTTGTTAATTGTATATGAACCATCTGATTTTTTATTGAGAGTTCCCAAAACCAATCATTGAATACATGTAAGAGGGTGGGTTTGAGTGGTCACATCCTTTTGATTGAGTGTTTCCAAATCCAATCATTGAATACATGTAAGAGCGTGGGTGCGAGTGGTCACATTCTAGAGTTATTGGGCACATGGGGGTTGAGTACAATTATCTTGGGGAAGAGTGTGAGTCGAGAAAGAAAAGCCATAAGAGAGGAATTGGTATGGGTTGGGACAACACTCGGAGAGGAAAAGAAATAGATATTGGAGCTAATGCAACCATGGAGGGCAAATTCTGGAGCGTAACTAGAGAAAATTAGAGCTAGAAAACTGAAGAGCCCGGTTGTCACGTTGGAAGAGTGAACTCATCTGTGAGTTGCACTAAAATAGCAAGTGTTTGTTGTTGGTTTGTTGATAGTTCTCCTAACAAAAAGTTCCTTTGAGTTCCCAACTGCAACATTCCTAGTTACATGTGCCAGAGAGACCTTGATAAACGAATGGGACATTCCTTGGGATATCCCTGATAAACAATTGGTACATCCCTTAAGTTAACCATGATAAACGGATGGTACATCCCTTTGGTTACCCTGATAAACAAATGATACATCCCTTGGGTTATCCCTGATAAACGAATGGTGCATTCCTTGGGTTGCGCAGGTCAAGAGGAAGAGAGCTGGTGGAAATATTGAGATAGTTGTAGGATAATATCAATTGGGTTATGAGCTTTATGAGTTGCGAGTGGAATGTGAGAGACCACCCTCTTTTGTAGATTACTAGCCTTAGATCGGGGGTGACTGGCTGTTGAGATTTGGAATAGTTAGTCTATGGTTGGGTGGAACATCTATCCCAAGTATCTGGTTGCACGATTCTTGTTTAAAGATAAATGTTTTATCTTGTACTGAGTTATTTACATGTGTTATTGTTGTGCATGAACTCTGCGTGAATGAGAATGAATTATATGTTTTTTTAATGAATGATTTAGTTGTATTTCATGTTGATTATTAGCATGCTTTAGATGCATCTATTTTATGGTTACATACTATAGCTAAATATGTTATAAATTATAGTTGTAAGCTACAAGAAATTGGATAACAGTAAAGGAATTACGTTACTTAGCAAGAGTTTCATTTTTATGTGTACTCCACACAAAATGTTTCTTAGATGGAGGCTAGGTACGTTACAAATATGGCATCAGAGCTCATGATGAGAGAGTTTCATGTGGCATGGCCCAACCTAGGTGGTTAGGTACCTTACAAAGATAGGTTTTAACAAAAAATTAGGGTGATAAGTGTTGGGAATGGACAACATCTATCTACATATGAGTATGGTTTCCAATCAAATGAGAAGAAGTGGAGGTTAAGGAGGTGCGAGATAGAAAACATAACTCATGTGAGAGAAATCAAGTACATACATGGGCCTTGTGATCTCATGGTTTTATGGGATTTGAACATGCATACATGTAGGTTTCATGGTAGAGAGGTATTTTAACAATTGATGATGTGACACACACACACACACACACACACACACTCAGACACTCAGGGAGAGTCACAGAGGATGGTCATACGATACCACAAGGTGTACTTGGCATGAGAGGATTTTCTAATGGCTAAGCGACCATCCTAGTGGTGGGGATTAGGAAAACAAGTGAGTCATATTGAAATTCATTGGGATAGTGAATACTTTTTCATTAGTGAGGGAGATTATGGATACCATTCTTTCCAAGGATTTGACTAATGAGAACATTCAAATGATACTTATCAAGTTTTGGCCATAACGTTGGAGATTTCCATGTGAGGTTTGAGGAATGATTGGGCCAACAATGTTCATTATAATATGGAGAAGGTGAAGTATGTTGGAGGAGGTGACCTCATTCATAAGACATCACTCATACTTGGTGTTTGGACATCTTTCATGATTGGAACTTATTGTTAGACCCATGGATTTGGGGGATGATCAACTTATGATTGTGAGGTAGGATAAGTTAATTGACCTTGAGGATTTAGTGAGGCATAAGAAGAGGGTTAAAATTGTATTATATTGGTTCAATCACTCGAGAAGAGATGGAGAAGTTCCCTTTCACTACTATGGCCTCAGAGAATGAAAATAAACACCATGTTGAGAGGCATGAGAAGAGGGATTAGATAGGTGAGTGGGTAGAGGATGGAATCAAGAGATGGTTAGAGAGGCTCTACCTAATGTTCTTGTATGTGTGAGTACTAACTATGTATCATACCTAAGCCCTTAAGTGGATTCTAAGGGATGGGGTGCCAATTTTTGTTTTGTATAACTATTTATTTCTTCACTTAGACTCCATAAATTTCTTCTACTAGTCTAGAGATTTCTAACGACTGTAACTATGCTCAAATCCGAGTTTGGTTCAAAAGTTACAACAATCCAAAGTTTTAGCCCCTTTTTAGCCTCAATTCCACCTTAATGTCACATGGAATCCACGTGGCACACTAGTAAACATGCTAGCCTATGTGACACAAACATGGAACCTGACACGTACTACCTTGGACCCATGCTCTATAAAACACCCCCATACTATGTTTTCAATGCTATTGGGACCATTTAATTAGAGTTCTTCCACTTGGGACCACTCTGCAACTCCGACAACCTCCACCCCAATAGATCTAACGGTCTTGGTGATCCAAAAGTCTATGGCTAGGATTTCATCGAAGTCTTCAATTGAAAATGGGTTAACAATCCCTCTAAGATTCTTTGTATTCAAGAAGGTGGAGCCCACCACAGATCGTCGATTTTTGTGAATCATGGGCTCCCGTCGATCGATGTCTCTGATCGATCCTCAGAGTAATCCTATCAGAGTACCCCATTCTTTGGCCTCGTAATCCATTCCAACTAGCCCCCTTCGATGGACGACTGAGATCTATTGTTGGTAAATCAACGATGAAGGTTAAAACACATGTCACCTAGGTATGCATTCGACATGCTTCCATGCTTGATCCTTCCTTCAGTTCACAGTATCCCACATGTCTTCCTCTAAACACGCTGGCACTCTGAATCATCACGATGTCATTCTCTCCTAGCCTCGGTTAAACAAGAACCTATGTGGCATATGAGTTGACACCTATGACATGTGTCCTTACCTAACTCTAGCACCTGTCTTGACATGTGGTACTCAGGCCATGTCACCTTTCGTTCCCCAAGTGTTACAACACCCTACCACGTGGCACAATTTCCATCTGACACATGGACCTTCCATGTGAACTGACATGGAATAAATTTCATCATTGAGAACTCATCGCGTACCTCCAGAAACTAACACTTGTCCTCTACGCATGGGTGGGGCGACGTCATCCTCCTCCTAGCCTCATCCTCAAGGACAACCAGGATCTACAACTGATAGTGCTCATGCCGCACTCTAATCAACGATCACGATCACTTCTTCGACTCATCCCATTGAAGTTCCTTAACCAAGGGAGCTACAACGACACTGTTGCGATCAACGGTCATGGTCTCTAGTCTCTCCCTCTAATAGATCCAACGACTGTCAGAGTCTTTCATTTTTGGACTCCATGTGAGTCCCTGTCCTTAAACACCCTGATGACTGTGTGCCCGATTATAGGTCACGATCTCTCTGAGTTTCCTCTGATGGATCCGATGAATGTTAATGATCTAGATCCCATGAACACGCCCCTGTGGGGTCCACGCTAAATCAATGATGGGTGTTCATTGCAGTTTCCCTTATCAACGGTCCTAATCATTCCAGGGACAAATTATTTTCCATGTTGGCACTCCTAGTCATCCTGATGTCACCATGACATCATTTCCCATTTTTATGCTTAGCTGACATTGGACCATGATGATCTATGGACGAGACCACATCTCAACGACTCTCCGATTGATTGCCAGGATTACCCCTCGAGGTCCTCCCATCGAAGTGACTCTACTCCTGGCTACCTGGACTACTTTGATCATGTACTCTGATGACTCCTCCCACAATCAACGATCATGATCGCTCCTCCTTATGATCTAACAGTGAAATGATTATATCCCCTTTCCAAGGGCTTAATCTTGACAGGGACCCATTCCCTATCACCTTGACCCATTACATGTCACCATGTGTTCTCCCTATTCTCATAGGAATCTATTCATCATGGTTATGTCAAAATGGCATCACCTTATTCTTAGCAGCGTACAATACGAGACCCATCAAGATCAATGACCAAGATTACTTCTCATTCAGAAACCGATGGACGATCAAGATTAATCCAAAATAATCTCGGGGGATCTATAGTCTTTATCTACTCCATGCCACACTCTGATGAATCTGATGGTTGACATCAACGTGGATCCTCGACAAGTCCTCATATATGAAGACCCCGAACAATGGCCAGGATCAAATATCCATACCCAATAGACCACTATAATTCATCCAAGGTAAGATGAAAAATTTCTCAAGTTCATCAGTATGAATCTGGACTTAAGAGCTCTGATCCTATTCTTAGAAAATTCTAAGGCTTACCAGGCCTTCAAGGAAAATGCAATTCCTATTCATATAGACTAAGGCTTTATCTTTTATCCGCTTAATGAAGAATTTTCGACTATGAACAATCCATACTTATATAGGATATTACTGTCTTGAGCTTGAACCACATCAAACTGTAATTCCATCTCGAATATCAAGGATTTTTACATAATTTTGCATATGCATAGAGATGTGCAGTTCTAGGCAGTTCGAGAAACATTATTCTCATGAATAACCTATGACCTCTATACCAATGATAAGAACGTGTAATTGCAATTTACGTGCAAATTAAACAACAAACATATGTTTCCAGGGAATTATTACAGGTTGTTAAATTAAAATGTTTTATTTTATACTTTCTCATCATGGGACACTTCGCATGTTCCATTGGTGAAAGGATGTCTGGAATAAATCCGATGCATCTTGTTGGTTGTGGAGCTTGATTATCTTCCTGATTCATAGGTCTTTGTTTTAAGCCGTGTTTATACCCCATGAAGACTTTACACCCTGAAAGAATGTACACTCCTCCACACGGGGGAGTGAAGGGGGGGTTACCCCCCTTGCGGGGTCTGGGGGCAAGCGGGCCCCCGGCACAGGTTCAAGGGACAACTTTCCCCATGAGGTTTCGGGGTGAATCCCCTGAAGGAAACATTGCCTTGTAAATGTATATGTAATTTCATTGTAAATCTAGACTGTTCATTATAAGGTCGTAAATATGACGGTAGAAGTTATGTTAGGTTTTTTTTCCCTAGAAGGAAACCCTCATTTATGAGGGAAATATATTGCGGCTATGGATTATGGTGAATATTGTATTCTGAGAGAAGAGACAATGAGAGAAAAAGAGGAAGTTACAACAGGTGTGTTGTAGGTTGTATCCCTCCATTTTGCTGGATAATAATAAAGGGAGGACCTGACAATTTATCTGGTGGATGTACCCACATTGGGTGAACCACATATATGCGTGTCTCTATTGTATTGTGTATATTCTATGTTTTATTTCTGCATTTGTTTTATTTTATTGTTGCGCGATCCTATTTTTCTAACAACTAATATCAGAGCAAAAGGTAACTCGTAGGAAAAGAGGGTTCTTGGTTTGAGTGGGAGAAATGGCAGAAGATGGAAATTTTAGGGTCGAGAAATTTAATGGCCAAAAGTACCAGTTATGGAAGATGCAGATGGAAAATTATTTATGTCAGAAGGATATATTCCTACCATTGGGTGGAATATCAAAGAAGTTGACGGCCATGAAGGACAAAGAATGGGAGATTTTTGACAGAAAGGCTCTAGGAACGATACGGCTGAGCCTGACAGCGTCGATGGCTTTCAATATTTTGAAAGAAAAGACAACAAAGGAGTTGATGGATGCATTGGATAAACTGTATGAAAATCCCTCAGCGTCCAATAAGGTATTTGTAATGAAAAGATTATTTAATATGAAGATGTTAGAAGGCAGGTCTGTTGCAGATCATTTAAATTAATTTAATACGATTATTAATAAGCTAAGTTCTATAAAAGTGGACTTTGATGATGAGGTCAGGGCTCTTCTAATATTGTGCTCATTGCCAGAAAGATGGAACGACTTGGTCATGGCTGTAAGTAACTTTGTCTCTTGTTCACACACTTTAAAATTTGATGATGTTGTTGGTGTTATCCTTAGTGAGGAAATGCGACGAAAAAGCACATATGAGACATGAGTTAATGCATTAAACATGGAGAACAGGGGAATACAAAAGGATGGAGGACATGGATCAGGGAACGACAGAAATTATAGGACACACAGATCCAAATCCAGACTTGGAAATATAGAGTGCTTGAATTGTGGGAAGAAATGACATATGAAGAAAGATTGCAAAGCTCCAAAGAAACACAGAGATGGACAACAAGAGAAAAATCAGAAACCAAATGTAACAGGTGATGTGTTACAAGATTCTTTGATTCTTTCTGTAGATAAATTTTTTGAGTCTTGGGTAGTAGATTCAATGGCTTCATTTCATGCTACACCCCATAGGAAACATTTTTTAGATTATGTTCAAGGTCATTTTGGACAGGTTCATTTGTATGATGATGCACCATGTGAAATTGTTGGAATGGGAAAGGTAAAAATAAAGCAAATCAATGGAAACTAATCGTTGTTGAAAGAGGTAAGACATGTTCCATATCTAAGGAAAAATATAATTACAACAGGGCAATTGGAAAGTGAAGGTTGTATATCCATATTTACAGATAAGGTGTGGAAGGTCACCAAAGGATCATTGTTGATAACAAACCGAGAGAAGGTAGGTACATTGTATTTATGTACTGGTAATACTGACTCTTCTGTCTCTTTAGCTTCTACAAGAGTGGATACAACATTGTGGCATCATAGGCTTGGACACATGAGTGAGAAGGGGATGCAGATACTTCACAAAATAAATTTGTTGCCAGATCTTAAACAGATTTATTTGGATTTATGTGAGCATTGTGTTTATGGAAAACATACGAGAGTCAGATTTCTCAGAGTCAGAAAAGAAAATAAGAGTGAAAGGTTAGAGCTTGTGCATACTGATGTATGAGGACCAAATTTGGTATCATCTCTTGGTGGCTCTTGTTATTATGTTACTTTTATTGATGATGCAACTAGAAAAACTTGAGTTTATTGCATTCGACAAAAATATGATGTTTTTGATACTTTTAAGAAATGGAAAGCTTTGGTTGAGAATGAGACAGGAAAAATGTTGAAGTGTTTCAGATCAGAAAATGGAGGTGAATATTGCAACAAGGAGTTTGATGATTATTGTTCATACTATGAGATTCGTAGAGAGAAGACAGTTTCAGGAACACCACAAGAAAATGGTGAGTCAGAAAGGATGAACATGAAAATAATGGAGCGTGCAAGGAGTATGAGATTACATGTTGGTTTTCCCTTACATTTTTGGGTAGATGTTGTAGATAATGTTGTTTACTTAATAAACATAAGACCTTCAATCTCTTTGCATGGTGGAACTCCAGAGGAGGCATGGACAGGTAAAAAGGTAAACTATTTTTTTTTAAGACTTTCAGTTGTGAAACATTTGCCCATATTGATAAAGAAAATAGAACAAAGATTGAGGCAAAATCCAAGAAGTGTACCTTTATTGGATATGGTGTTAATGATTTTGGTTATCGTTTATGGGATTATGAAAATGAAAAAATCATTAGGAGTAGATATGCCATATTCAATGAGAAGGTCATGTACAAAGATCAATTGCAGGGAAAGAAACAGAAAAAAGAAAAACCAGAATACACAATGCTTGATAAGATCACTGGAAAAGAAATTCCAAAGGAACCAGAAAATCAAAATGTACAACAAAAGGAGCAACATGTACCTCAAACTCCTTCAAGTGTTGTTAGAATATCTACCAGGTTAAGTATACCCGCTGAACGATACTCTCCTTCATTGTATTATTTATTGTTGACTAATTATGGTGAACTAGAATGTTATGAAGAAGCAATGTATGTAGACACCAAAAAGAAGTGGAATCAAGGTATGAAAGGGGAAATGGATTCCATGGTGAATAACTAGACTTGGGATTTGGTTCAGTTTCCTGTGGGAAAAAGAGCATTGCAGAATAAATGGGTTTACAAGTTGAAGGAAGAAGATGGAGGAAAAAAGTGGTACAAGGCTAGACTTATTTAGGAAATTTGCAACTCGACTCATACCATAGTGTGTAGGATGGGGAATAGCATTTTCAATTACAATGTGTCAGTCAAATAGTACCCATTCTGCATTTGGTAACTCCAAGCG
>SNQJ01S0098062.1:29826-40584 GCA_010110895.2 Picea sitchensis | reverse complement strand
AAAACCAGTTAGTACACCTTTGGCCAGCCATTTCAAATTAACTAAGGAAATGTGTCCCAAGACACATGAGGAGATAGAATACATGTCCAGGGTCCCTTATTCATCATCAGTTGGAAGCTTGGTGTATGTAATGGTTTGCACAAGACCATATATTGCACATGCAGTGGGAGTTGTGAGAAGGTATATGAACAATCTGATAAAGAACATTGGGAGGCAGTAAAGTGGATTCTCAGGTATTTGAGAGGTATTGCTACTCATGCATTATGTTTTGGAGGTTTAGACACTATTCTATAAGGATATGTTGATTCAGATATGACAGGTGATAAAGATAGTAGGAGGAGCACTACAGGGTATGTTTTTACTATAGGTGGAACATTAGTAAGTTGTATTTCGAAACTGCAAAATTTTGTTGCACTTTCAACAACAGAGGCAGCGTGTGTTGCTGCTACATAGGCTAGTAAATATATGATTTGGTTACAGAGTTTTATGGAGGAATTGGGAAAGGAGAAGGAGAATAACAGATTGTACTGTGAAAGTGAGACTTCCATTCATCTTGCAAAGAACTCAACCTTCCATTCGAATATTAAGCATATACATCTCATGTACCATTTCATATGATTCATCTTGGAAGATGGACATTTGAAGTTAGAAAAGATACACATTAGCTAGAATCCTACAAACATGTTAACAAAGGGATTAACCAGGGAGAAACTGAGTTCTTGCTCAGTTTCAGTTGGTCTTCAAGCATGAAGATGAAGATGACAAATTTTCCAGGTCCAAGAAGGATCATAGTCCAACATATACAACAATGATGGAGTTGTTGATTATCAGTCTCCAAGTGGGAGGTTGTTGGTTGTGGAGCCTGACTTTACACCCTGGAATAATGTACACTCCTCCATGTGGGGGAGTGCAGGGGGGGTTACCCCCCTGCGGAGTATGAGGGAAAGCGGGCCCCCAGCAAGGGTTCGGGGGCAAAGCCCCCGAAGGAAACATTGCCTTGTAAATGCATATTGTAATTTCATTGTAAATGTGGACCGTTCATTATAAGGTCACATATATGAAGGTATAAGTTATGTTAGGGTTTTTCTTCCCTAGAAGGAAACCCTCGTTTATGAGGGAAATGTATTGCGACTATGGATTATGGTGAATATTGTATTCTGAGAGAGGAGACTGTGAGAGAAAGAAGAGGAAGTTACAACATGTGTGTTGTTGGTTGTATCCCTTCATTTTGCTGGATAATAATAAAGGAAGGACCTGGTAATTTCTCTGGTGGACGTTGCCTACACTGGGTGAACCACGTATATCTGTGTCTCTATTGTATTGTGTATCTTATGTGTTTTATTTCCGCATTTGTTTTATTTTATTGCTCCGTGATCCTGTTTTTCTAACACATATCTTCTTGTAACAATTTAAAAGTATGTTATGATTTACATGGTTTAATTCTAAATTTGTTATACAATCTTATCATGATTTAATTTTACATTTAATGTTATCATTTTATAGATTTTATTTGTATTTTTCATTTCTTAACCATCTAATTTTAATTTAATAATTTAATTTTGATTTTGATTTATTACATGAGTGTAAATTTATTTTAAGTTTAAAGATAAATTAAATCTTTTATGTATAATTTTTTTAATCATTTAAAATGAATTTAAACTAATTGTAATCTCACTCAATTTCATAAAACATAGAACTTATAACTAATGCATATATAGATATATTAAAAATACATTTTTATTATTGGTATGAGGATATTTATATTTAGATTATAACTATATTTTCATATCAATATCACATATATAATAGTTTGTGTAAATTTAATCGCTCCTTTAATCTCTTTTCATAATAGTTTTTATATTATATAAAATTTAGTTTAAAATACATTTTTTTTTATTATTGTGAGGATATTTATATTTGGATTATAACTATATTTTCATATCAATATGACATATATAATAGTTTGAAATTTAATCGCTCCTTTAATCTCTCTTCATAATAGTTTTTATATTATATAAAATTTCGTATTCAAATAAATTACTAAATAGTAATATATTTTTATTTATATTTATATTTGATTAACATATAGTGTTGTTGTTGTTGTTATTATTATTGTTATTGTTATTATTATTATTATTATTATTAGTTACAAATTTACAAATATTTTATATATATTTTAAAAAGTTGATATCCATTTGAGAATATCTCTACTATATTGAATTATACAAGTATCTATACAATAAATATGTCTAAATAGTTATTGGAAAATGAATTTTTAGACAAATATTTGTTAATTGAAATCATCAATAAATATTTAAAAGCATAATTCATTGTATAACTCCAATTTTGCAATTTAAATTTTCTCAATATTTACTTTTAAATTTTTCATATATTATTTTTCATCTTTTGCATTTCAATTTCCACACTATTAATCAAAATAGATTGAAAAAACAAATACTAAATTAGTGACCTAAGCCTTATATCTACCCTCCCTCCCTCCCTCCATTATCCTTACATTTGTATTCAAACAAGAGGTGAACCTTTTATATTCTCAACTATCCACTTTAATCCTATGATTGATGTTGGTTTTCACGTGATGGGTGAAGATGAAACAACATCATAAGATTGAAATACAACAACTAAATCCTATGATTGATGTTGGTTTTCACCTTAGGGGTAAAGATGGAACAATATCAAAAGATTTAAATATAACTTCTAAATACATTAGGAAAAGCTTAAACCCACATTTGGAAAATAAATTATACCTTAAAAACCATAGCTTGTTTTGCTCCCATATATTACATTTTTTTTTGCAATTCTCATTATTTGTATAATAAAGTCTTAAGAATTCAAATTTATTTTATAAATAATTTATTTATTTAATCCTTGTGGATCTTATTGGGTGCAATGGCTTTATAACGAAGGTGCTCGAAAACTAGTTGTAATGAATTTGATTCCATTAGGTTGTGCTCCTGGTGTACTTGGATATATTAAGCCACCAAAAGAACTACAAGATGAATATGGGTGATTGATATCTTACAATAATATGGTCAACCTTCACAAAAATCATTTGAGCAACTTAATGAAGGAATTACGCTTGGAGTTACCAAATGCAGAATGGGTACTATTTGACTGACACATTGTAATTGAAAATGCTATTCCCCATCCTACACACTATGGTATGAGTCGAGTTGCAAATTTCCTTTTTTTCCATTCCTCTCTTGTGTAGTTTAGTTTTTTTTGTGATTATGAAATTTATAATTCATTTTTCAAGAATGATAGTGCAATATTCATGATACAATATATTATGTAGAATAGAAAATATCTAGCAAGAGATGACAAAACAATAATGATGTATCTATAAAAGAACATCAGATTAACACCAGAATAATCATAAGGAAGAGCAACTTTATTATGATAGGAATGTTCACTTCCCTCTTCTAAGGGGAAACTTCTAGAAGAGCATAGCTCTATTACAATAATCTCCAAGACAAAACCTCTCATACCCTCGATTCTTATTTATACTAAATCTATCTACCCTAAGAAAAATCTAGAGGAATATCTTCTAGAAGCGAAAGCTTCTATTAGGTCTTCTTACATTTGACTTATTCTTCCTTATTTCTAGGCCTTATTAATATTTTCCTTTATTACATGGAAAATATATTATTCTACCTACATGAGGAGTTAGGGAGGTTAGGTACCTAACATGCCCTCCCCCATAAAAAAATGTCTTGTCCTCAAGGCTTGAGATGAGGAAAGTGCTACAAAATGTTAGTTGGCTCCCAGGTGGCATCTGCTGGAGTTGTATCTTTCCACTATACTAACACTTCCTTGATGGTGCGGTGACAGAGACAACGCTCAGGCTGATCCAAAAATGCTTGGGGTTGCAACCAGATGGAACCTTCTTCGTCCAATTGAAGAAGACTGGTTTGCGTTTGGAACTTAGTTCCAATCACCTTATTTAATCATGAGACATGAAAAACATGATGGATCTTAGAATGAATTGGCAAAGCTAATTGGCAGGCAACCTGTCCCATGCATTTGACAACTGTATATGGACCATAAAATTTAGGTGCAATTTCTAGCAATGGTCAACCTTGAGTGAAGTTTTCTTATAAGGTTGTTGTTAGCATCTTTATTTTTGAGTAAAGTTGGGAGTTTTTTCAGAGTTTGTAAAGTCATACCTTGGTTTTGGGAAGACTAGGGCATTCCTAAATGAGTCATAGTGAGTGTGGTATGTTCATGAAGTCATTGATTGAATAAAGGTTAATATGCATGTCAATAGAGAGTTAAGTCATAATTTTGAGTTAAAGGGTGTATTGTCTTTTTCATAAAACACCATCATAAAAAGAAAAGAGTCGAGAGTGTAAAACTCCATCATGTTCAATTTGTAATGGTTCATTTTTTCCTAAGTCTAGAATCATATAACAAAAGTGGGAAACTATGTGCTAAGGTCGTGTCATAGGTTAGAGTTAATGTAGTGTCAAAGAGTATTATGCATCAACTCTCATGAGGTCAGAGAAGGGACAATCATGACACTCCATGTCATTTGTATCATTGCAAGCTTCAAACATGTACGTGTTGCGCAAGTTCGCTGCACAAATTCCTTAATTTTTCTTGAAACGTCTTGTCACCTTGGATAAGAGCTTCCCATTTCAAATTTCACTCCTTATCCATTCAGGCATGTATATTGGCCACATTTTTGTCTTTCTGCATTGCCTTCACGACCTGTCCATAATCCATAGCCTCTCGAGCAGGCTCCAAGAATCCTCTGCTACTCAAATTCTATTGTTCGCTACGCAACTCCTGTACAGGCTCTCTCACTACGCAACCTCTGTGTAGCATCCCTTTGCTACGAAAATCCAGTTGTAGGTGTTGCAGAATAGGGAAAGGGAAGCTCAATATCCTTATCCAGGAAGAAGAGTTCAGATGTACAGGGTCATCACAAGTTTTGTTTGTTTTATGGAAATCTTGGCCATTGTGAAAAAGTGAAAAGTGGAATTGTGATAAAAGGAGTGAGGGTTTTTGTCAAGTGAAATATTTGTTGTATCATTTTACATCCTTTGTACCCCTAATTTACAGAAGGATGACAAGCAAAAAAACATCATCTAAACCATCTCTGCAGTTTTTGCTAAGAATTTTCATGTACATCACTTGTGTAGCAAATTTTCTATGCAAGTACTATGAGTACATAGAGATCGAAAGGATAGCATGAGGTGAATGGAAAATGAGTTTTGAGGAAAAAACAGGTCCTCCAGTCACTTGTTGCCACCTGGATCTACACAAATTACAACAAAATGGAGTTTTCTATGCAAGCTCGCTATGAAATTGTTGTAGTTTGTAGTTACATAGCATGCATGCTACGCAAATGGTAGTTTTGCATTCGACTTCAAGATCACTTCCTGAGCAACTGAAGAGGATTTTGGAAAAACACAGAGAGGTTTTTTTCGATAATGATCTTAATAAAAAAAACCTCTGTCACATTTTACACAAGTGTCATAGTTTGATACATTCAAATGAATCTTTATGGTCCATTTTTCCAGATTTTAGCATTTAATGTTTTCTTGTTTTAGTAATCATCTTTGGGCACAGATTTCGAGGAGATGGAGAAGGATTTTTGAAAACCAAAAGAATTTTTTTTCAAGCACGGTTCCAATTAAAAAATATATTTTATTTCTTACACAACTATTATTATTTGGAAGATACAAAATGATCTTTGAGGCCTATTTTCCAGAATTTCACCAAGCCAGATTTGCTGACAAAGTTCTAGAATGTTTGAAATTTGACTTGATGGTCCTCCAACTCAGAAAGGTGGATCCAAAATTGATATGGATATTGAATTTTGGATACTCTCCTATCAGATCCCATGATTTTCTCTTGAGTTGGCACATTTTAAGTTGGTAAAAAATCAAACCCTAAATAGTAGGATATGAGCAGAGTTTTGGCAAATATTATTTCCTAAGCTATTGTAACAACTCTCTGTTTTTTGTGAAGATGGATTTCAACCTCCTTAGTCTATAATATGATATTTATCTATATATTTTATCACTTTGAATGTGAAAAGAGAGGGGCGAGTGGGTAGTAGTATAGACATTTTGATCTTCAATGTAATTTTCTAAATCTAATAGAAATACAAATGCATAAGTCCTGAACTCCTTATGAACAAAATTCTAGTGGTGGTGATATAAAGATTGTACTCTTGTATTTGTATGTACTTCTTGTGTCATCACTTCATCTTCACTTTTATTTTGTTTAAATTAGATAATTAAAGGTATAGAATTCATCTAATGGTGCTCTAGACTTAAGTGATTTAAACTTTGTTTATCTTCTTAACTAGGTCAGAATTCATCTTTCATGGTGCTCTGATTCTGTTGTGTGTTTATTTTCTTCTTCCACCATACATAATCAAACTCAAAAATGAAAGTTCATCACTTTATTTAGCCTTTGTTCCTCTGGGAAGTTCTACCTACCAGTCATTGTTTTATTTTATTTTCAGAGGTTGAATCCATAACCCAAAAAATACTACACCTCCTTGCTAGAAAACCTTGAAAAAACTACCTCAATCATATAAACCTAGCCATCAATTAAAAAACAATCTATCTACTAGAGATCAAGTATTAGAGAGATCCCTCTCTAGATTGGAAGGGATAACTTCCAGTCTTAAAGTTGGTTTGTAGTTTACCTTTGTAGATTGTTTCTTCCAACCAATAATTTACTCAGTGTTAACATTTGCAATCAAATAAACACATGGTTCCCTTCAACAAATTGACATTCAGAGACCTTGATTAGCTTGTTTCTTCATGTGATTCTGAGCTATAACCAAATTCTCTTTGAGGCAAGGAACAATAGCTTTTCGAACTGTAAGAGTTTGGTCAACCTCCTGAACCTTAGAGACTCCTAGCATGTATAAGAGAACCGAGGGTGGATTTTTTCCTTATATGGATTCAAAAGGAGTCATGTGAGTAGCTATATGGTAATATGTGTTGTACCACCATTCATATAGTGGAAACCATTACACCCATTGATTTTTCCTTTCAGATGAAAAACACCGCAAATAGATTTCCAAACACTTGTTGACCACTTTAGTTTGGCCATCATTCTAAGGATGATAGGTTTTGCTGAGCTGCAATTGGGTTTCCTGGAGTCTAAATAATTCTTTGTAGAAATTGGTAGTGAAAGTGGGATCTCTATCAGAGACAATAGAGTGAGGCATGCCATGAATCTTGAAAATGTTATCTATGAAAAGTTGAGCCACTGTAGTTGTTGTAAATGGGTGTTGAAGAGCACATAAATGAGCATATTTGGAAAGACGATCAACTACCACCATGATGACTGACTTATTACCCGATTTAGGTAATCCAACAATGAAATCCATAGATATATCCCTCCAAATAGCGGGTGGAATTAGGAGTGGTTGTAGCATGCCTAGATCTTTGATAGTTTTTCCTTTGTTGCGTTGAAAAACATCACATTCTTCCACAAAGGTGCGAACATCCTATTTCATTCCCTCTTAGAAAAAGGAGCATTTGAATTGGTCATAGTTTTTGGTAAACCTTGAGTGCCCAGCTGCGGGTGAAGCATGTAGCTCAAAAAGCATCGTGGATTTAATTTATGAATTCTTACTTAAATATGGATGGCCTTTGTAGCACAAGTCATCATTATTCCAAGAGCACCGGGGAAGATGAGAGAATTTTCTTGCAATTAGTGGATCAAACGTGAACTTTTGGGATCTTGCATCCATTCTTGGTGAACATATTGGAGCCAATTAGGTACAACGAAAGAGAGGGGAAAAAGGGACCCTTCATATTCATAATTTCGGGAAAGAGCATAAACAACCACATTTTCTTTTCCTTTATTGTAAATGATCTCATAATCATATCCAAGGATATTAGTCACCCATCTCTGTTGCTTCGGGGATGAAAGACATTGCTCCAAAAAACACTTAAGGATCTGATGATCTGTTTTAATTTGAAAGTGTTTCCCCAATAGATAAGGGTGCCACAAATCCACTGCATGCAAGATAGCCAACATTTCATTTTCATAAATGGATTGGCCCAAATGGAGCTCTAAAAGTTGTTTGCTGGTAAAGGCCAAAGACCGACCATCTTGCATAAGGACTGCACCAATTCCTCTCCCTGAAGCATCACATTCTACGAAAAAGGTATTTGTGAAGTCAGGACAGGACAAGACAGGAGTGGTGCACATAGCCTCCTTTAATTCTTGGAAGGACTGATCAGCTGTTGGAGTCCAAGTGACAACATTCTTTTTAAGGAGAGTCATGAGAGGTGCTGAAAATTTTCAATAATTCTTGACAAACTTGCAATAATAACCTATTAAACCCAAAAAACCACACAATATTTTGAGATTCTTAGGCCGAGGCCAATCCCGCATTTCTTCAATTTTCTTTGGATCTACTCTGACACCATCCTTGCCAACAATATGACCCAAATAATCCACTTCCGAGGATCCAAAAGAACATTTAGATTGTTTGAGGAAAATTTGGTGCTGAGAGAGTAGATAAAGAACTTTATCCACATGAGCAAGATGGGCGGTCCATATTTTACTATAGATGAGAATATCATCAAAGAAAGATGATACAAGATGATCGAGAAAATGACAGAAGACATGATTTATGAGGCTTTGGAAGGTGGATGGAGCATTAAATAAACCAAAGGGCATGACCAAGAACTCATAGTGGCCCTCATGAGTTTGGAAAGAAGTCTTAGGAATGTCAGCATCTTTCATACTTATCTGGTTATAGCGAGAATGAAGATCAAGTTTAGTAAAATAATGAGCACCACTTAATTCATCCAAGATATCATCAATGATAGGAATGGGAAACTTGTCTTTGATGTTCAGTTTTTTGAGGGCGTGAAAGTCAGGACACATGTGCCAAGATCCTTCTTTCTTAAGGACCATGACCACGAGAGAATAATAGGGGCTAGTACTAGGACTTATAACACCCATGGAAATAAATTCTTGGATAATTTTCTCAATTTCATTTTCCTGTGAAAAGGGATGGCGGTAGGGACGAACATTGGGAGGAAGGTTGACAGGGAAGAGAGGAATGGAATAATCATGAACACCACAAGAAGGGGGATGTCCTTGGGGAGTAGAAAAAATAGATTAATGTTTGGAGAGGATGACTTGGATGTCAGGATGCACAGATGGTATCTCAGTGGCATGAATGGAATGGAGTTGTGAAATAATGCCTAAATTCCCTTTTTTGAGGAGTTTTTCCATGCGATGCGAACTAATGATCTCATGGGAACTGACTGAGATGCCTTGGAACTTATATTGTTGGCCCTCTTAGGTGAATTGCATGGTTAATTCCTTAAAATCCATGAGGATGGGACCTAGAGTCCTCAACCATTCAACACCTATCACAATGTCACAACCACCCATGTCGATAGAAAACATATGATATTTCATGTTGTACTGGCCAATTTGGAGATACACATTTTCACAATGTCCCCCCACATTTCATTGATCCTCCATTGGAAATCATGATTTGAAAGTTATTGGCGACACAAATATAACAATTAGTTTCTTGGGAAATGCAGCGATGAACAAAATTATGGGTGTTTCCACTGTCAATGAGGATGATGAATTTCCAATGCTTAATGTAGCCAATTAACTTGAGGGTTTGGGGATCTGAGAAACCAGTGAGAGCATTCAGGGAAATGACTAGTTAAACTTCTGGAGGGTCCGTTGGTGGGGCTAGATGAGTTGGGTTAGGGGACTCAGCCACAGGAGGAGCCTCAACCTATTCTTCATAAACATATTCAGATATGGCCATAAAGAGATTTTGTTCCTTACAGTTGTGCCCAGGGAAATATTTGTCATCATAGTTATAACAAAGGCCCTTGAGCAAGGATGATTTTAAGGATGGAAATTTATTTTAAAATGTATAAACCTTGGCAAATCTTACTAATCCTTCATATGCCAACTATAAATGATTGGCGATATTTTTGTAAAAATATTCAAATTTCTAAGGATTTTTTGTAGTTTTTATGAAATTTTGGCAATTTTTAAGGTAAAATAATTTTATCCTATAGAATTTGGGTGAATCATTTTTAAAATAGTGAATCTCATTTTTGGAAAAAACATGGAAAATTATCCCATGAGCTAAATTTATCCCTTAAAATCATCCCTGCCCTTGAGTTGGCATTCGGCCATTTCGGACCTGGTCAATTTCTGGATCTTCAGTGGAGTAGAAGGAGGGGTGGGAGTGAGAGGTTTAGGGTGGGGAATACAAGATAGTTTTTTGGTTTGTGTAGAGACAACTTGTTGTGCTTCCTTATCTCTTTTAGTAGCTTCCTCCCAACTCCGGGGGAGATCCATGAGGACGTGGGTACGAATCTCATCCTTGAGTCCATTGATAAATCATTCTCGGAAAACAACATCAGACATGCCCTCTGTGCGGGAATCCAAGCGATCAAAAGAGATGATAAAGTATTCCACTATGCCATATTGTTTAAACTTGTTCAAGCGACCTAAATGGTGGGTTCCAGTTTCGAAGCATTCATAAATCTCTTCAACAAAGTATGTCAAAGACACATACCCTTGGCGGGTATTTTTTCGCCATTTCCACCATTGCCAGCGTTCTTGATCTAGATGGAGAAAACCATACCAGAGTTTGGCTAACTCATCAGTAATGCCTTACAAAGAGAAATATTGTTCCATTTGGGTGAACCAACCAGTGGGATTCGAGCCATCAAATTTGTTCACATCTAATCGAGGAAGGCATAGTTCCCG
>SNQJ01S0098062.1:9312-29800 GCA_010110895.2 Picea sitchensis | reverse complement strand
AAAGGTTGGTCAAATGAGTTAAGGTCTATAGGAATATTCAATTTATTACAGATATTGGTAGTGAAGGATTCAAGTTGGGTAAAAATGTTATGTTGTAAGTTTCCCATTTGGGAACTATGTTTATGCACTTCTGTTGGGTCTCTTCAAAATTAGAGGACAAAGTATTGAAATGAGATGAGAAGGTATTGATGTGGGCTTCCAAGTCTTGGATATGGGTTTTGGTCATGATGAACAGAGAAGGTGGGAACACTTAGAAAAATGACTTATGGTGAAGGGTATCACAATGATCAGGGCGAAGAGGGGAATTTAATGGGGTAGGTTCCAAATAAGGGGAGTCGAAAGGGAGCGGGACCTCAGGGGGAAAAATGGAAAATTGATAGGTGTTACTGCGATCAGAATGAGAAAAGGAGTCTAATGGGATAGATCTCAAATAAGGGTACTGGGAGGTTCGAGCCTTTTTTTTTACTTCGACAGAGTTATACTCTAAACTAAATAATACTGCAGAGGTGAAATGATGGAATTCTTAGCAGGAAAAAATATGTAGTAATTTTGCAACCCCAATGCAGACGGAAAGGTTGCACTGCAATATATATTGTTTTTTATTTTCTTTGTTCTGTTTCCAAGGGTTAGGGTTTGCATGGAATCTACATTCAAGGGTTTCCCCTATGCTATATCTCTTTGATATACGTGCGGGGTCCAATAGTAGTACTTGGCCCAATATATCAGGGCACCAACTAAGGCGGCTAGACCGTATCCTTATCCATACTACTCGACTACCTAGGTACTTGAGAGTCACTTCCCGAGTGTTGTTCTTGGTGACACTATAACAGTCCAACGACCAATCGATTTATTTACGGAAGGCTTCAGGATGCCTAGGTCGATTCGTATACAGGTGTCGTCTAGTGTGCTACCACTCGAAGGGGTACTAATAGGGGTTACAAGGGTGGCCAATAGATGTGTGCTTATGTAACACTTGTATTTCCTGCATGTATTACTCCCCCACCATGGGTTTATGCACATAACGAAAAATATCTGTAGCTTAAAGACGTCAGAATACGTCTCTACCTTGAAAAAAAATTACCCACAGTTTCGGCCAAGGAAATTGCTCTAATACCACTTGCAATATTCCTGATACAGTATATTATGAAGAATATAAAATATCTAGCAAGGAATGACAGAATAATAATGATGTATCCATTAAAGTATCAAAAGAACATCAAATTAACACCAGAATAATCACCAGGAAGAGAAACTTTATTATGATAGCAATGCTCACTTTCCTCTTCGAGGGGAAATCTCCCACAGAGTAGAGCTCTATTACAATAATATCCAAGACAAAAATTCTCATACCCTTGACTCTTATTTGTCCTAAATCTATCTACCCTAAGAAAAATATAGAGGAATATCTTCTAGAAGCGAAAGCTTCTATTAGGTCTTCTTACCTTTGACTTATTCTTCCTTATTTCCAGGCCTTATTAATATTGGCCTTTATTACATAGAATTTTTTTTATTCTACCTACATGAGGAGTTAGAGAGGTTAGGTCCCTAACAAATAGTGTAAATAAAACTTGATAATAGAGGAAAATGGATAGATAAGGATTGTGTTTTCTTAAAAAACAGTGAAGGAGTATAATGAGGGCATGTATTGTTAAATTAGGTTTTATTTTGCTTAACTTTGTGGTAGAACTTTAGTTTTTGATGTACTTTGTTTAGAAAGAGAATGCCTCTCTGTTGGGTCCCCTTTTATTTCCACGCTTTCCATGGATAACATATTAAAACAAATGTAAGTTTCATGGATTTATCTTGGGTGGTTGGGTAGCATGATTGTTATCCTCTCCACCCATGTTCAGTTCCCACATAGTGACATGTAGGCTTTATATTTTGATTTGGATATAATTTTGGGCCATAGGGCTCACATGTGGGCCTTATATTAAGCAAAGCCAAAATTATCTCATCTAAAAACAATTATTCAATAAAAATAGGTATAAACTTGTATACATAGTATTAGTCAATACAAATAGGTATAAACTTGTATACATAATATTAGTCAATAAAAATATGTATAATCTTACATAATTGCCTTTTCATTTCATGCACATAGAAATGTATACTTGTTAAGATGAAGAGTTTCATAAAAAAAAGGTATTGAAGGGATGAATCTTCATAAAACACTACCCCCCACCTAAGAAGTAAACTATGCTAATAACATAGACTCTATACAATGTTGGAAGAAATGAGTGATGTCATACTTGCACACCTCAAGTGTATCCTCTGCTGTGAAATTGAGTTAAAAAAAAATTCATAGCTTCGAACTATTTAGATTTTAGGGTTGCAAGGTGGAGCTAAAATGCAAGGAGGTTCAAATTAATCCCACTAGGGTTTATTGTAGATTAGTTAGAGCCCAAAAAAAATGATCAAGTCCCAAATAATAACTACCTAGCATTGGACCCTCTAAAGGGTGTGTATGAAAATTTTTCCAAGTATATAACCTTAAGAAACACAGTATAATGAGTCAAGTTCAAGATAACGTTGAAGCCCTCAGCCTCCAAACAAATACCCAGAGAGAGGGTCCACAACCAAGAAGAGTTTTCCACCAAAAATAATATGAACCACTAGGTTGTTGAGCATCACAAAGCTGAGTCACGAATCACCACCAAAATGAGCTACCAACATCGAAACTCAAAGTCGAGGAAAAAAGGAAATAAACCCCAAACATTGCTACCATTGGAGAAGCTTCACACCAGCACCCATAACACCCAAGACAACATAAAAAAAACCATCCTTTTCCATTGATGAACCTTGGGGTTCCATATGATAGTGTTCAAGTTGGACAGACTAAACAAATCATTGTATGCAAGGGTAGTGGGAACTTGTCACTAACACCTACAAAGGGAAAACAATGGTATTCATAACAATGAAACAAGGGGTTGCAAGAAGGCCTAATGGCTAAATATAGAATAGATCTAGGGTAAAACCCTAGTTTCCCCTACATCCTTCTCAAGTCCAACCAATATATCATTAACATTATCCTTTGTTGCATTATACATTAATATGCATTCTTAAATATAAATATGATTATATTAATACATTAGTGTTACAATACTAATGTATTAAAGTATCATGGCTAATGTCAATAATGGTAGTGATACATTTTTAATGTATCATCAATATCAAAGTAAAATTTCTAATATTTAATTTTAAATATAAATATCAAATATAAGTTTTAATTTCTTAAATTTTCTCTTTGTTCTTGTTAAATCACACAAACATATATGTGCATTGTTATAACAAAAACTAGCATCCAAAGTGTAAAAATCCCAAGCACCAAGGTGAAAGAACTTTGTTACTCAGGAAGGTTGCCCACTGTCACCTTAGTTTCTCTTCTCCACACTTCAAGTTGGCTATTATCCAACACAAGGGGGGTCCCTAAGGTAGGACTATTAAGGATATGGAGTGGAGGATTTAGGTGAATTTTGAAGAGTAGGGCTTAACAAAACAAAGGGTTGTAGTAAAGTATATGAAAATGGAAATGGGGAAAGGAATATGGAAAAGAAAGAAATGGGAATGAGGAGGAAAGGAAATTAAATAATTGTGAAAGGGAACCTGTTCCTATCATTCTATTGGGCTAATGGAGTCATGGAATATTGCATAATGGAAATAACTATTTACTACATTTACAACTACTTCATGGAAAAAAATTATAATGGAGGAAAACATTATTTGCCAATTCAACCTTAATGGATGAAATAACTAGTTTGATGCATTCATGATTTTTATTAGATACTCAAGGAAGAAAGGAATAATTTGTCACATTCAACCTTAGAGTGTTTGATGGAGTTATTATGGAGACTAGTCTTGGAGAGATGGAGGTGCCACTCATCAATGTTAATATGGAGGTGTTGGTTTATTTGGTTTAATTGTTACTCAAATCAACAACTTATTTGTTAGATGAAGGATAATAGTGCAAAAAGAAAACAACAACGAAGTCAAGAGGGAAAGGATCCTCACATCGATTTACTCCTAAATGAGTGGTGTTTTCATTAATAGACCTTCACATTGTCATGTGTTGGCAGCAGACCGAAGTGGGGAAGAAAGCGTGCACAAAAAAGAATGACAGCTGGAAGAGCAAACGTGGGAAAGAAAGTGTGCATGAGGAAAGTGACAACTGGCAAGAAGAACAGCACGCGCGCATGCAATAAGGACGCGAAAATTGGAAGGAAGAAAACACATGCATGCAAAGAAGGAAGACCTAACGACAATAGTTGTTAGGGTTTTGTAGGGTTTTTGTAATATTTTTGTGTAAATGGCTGAAGAGCCCGATAGATATAAATATATATGCGCAGGTATCATAGAGGAGTTTGGTGGAGAATTCAGGAAAGTTTGGTTCGTTACCTATGTGGAGGCCGACTACCTTCATGTAATTTTTTGATGAGAGAGTTGCTTTTGTAAGAAATTGAGTTGAGAAGAAGAAGAAAGTTAGATCTCGAGGATTAGATCGCAGGCTGTGGAGCTTGGTGCGATTTAGTTCGCCTCACAAAGATCCTACCCATCTGAGAAGAATTGTAAGAGCGACGCGTGAGAATTACATAACTGCCATAATAAGAAAGACAAGAGACAAATATTTGTGGACGTAGCCCAGGAGGGGGTGAACCACGGTAATACCTGTGTAATGTGATGAATGCATGCATATATTTTTCATACCTTTATTAGTTAGATGCTGTGTGAAATGAATGAATGAATGAGTTATTATATTGCTGAGTAATTGTTGTTGAGTTATTAAGAATAGAGACCACGAAGTTAAAGTAGCAAACAAAATAATAGTAAGCCGTAATATAAATCAAAATTAATGGCTCAGAATGCATATCCTCTATCTCATACTCAATCCTAAGCTGTAAACACTTGAGTATTACAACCACCCATTTAAAGATATCTCGGGTGAGACTGCGCAGTGCATTCTGTGTGCTGTGTTGCCTTCTGGTTTACCAGAAGGGCCAATAGTTTTAGGCTTTGTTGGTACCCTTATAGATATGAACCCCAGGTCTATGACGTAGGTAGTAGAGAGAACTCGTTCAACGAAGAAGCCAACAAATGGTTCCATTGTTGTTGTGAGAACAACAACAGAGGACTAAGTAGATGAGATCGAATGCATGAGAACAGAATGAGTGAACCCATAAGACTGCTAAGCCACTAGAAGGGAATGTTGAGACCGTGGAACCCCAAAAAAGTAGGAATTGAAGGCTGGTTGAGAACTAAAGAGCTAGAGATTTCCTAGAAGGATAATAAAAACCCTAGCCTCACACCTCGCAAATATCTGGATAAATACGTGTTCACGGATTTACACGAAGTCTTTTTCTATGATTTTCCCCACCTATTGCAGGAGTGGATATTGAGGTTGAAATATAACCACGTGATGAACCAGATCTAACAACTAGATTGGGCTCCAGTACAGATTGAGCAGTTACAACAGGTGAACAACAAATTCACTCATGCAATCGAATTTTGGCTTGATAGTATTGTGACAGGATTCATCACAGAGTTTGTAGTTGATACAATGAATTCATACAGCGTGACAGAGAAGGAATTTCTACACGGACCCCGCGGAAGGTACATTCGATCACTGTATACTTCTATTAAAATGATGCTCTATAACAAAGGTGTAATGAAAGTGGAAGCAGCCAGCTAGACTTCCTTGTGTGCATGGGGGGAGGGGGGAAGCACTAACAGAGGAAGGATAAATGGCTGAAGTTGAGGATAAATGCAAGAAGGAGGAGGAATTCTTGGACCCGATCTTGATGGATGACAACCAACTTAAGTGGATCCTGGCGTCACTAGGAATGATGCGTAGCGGAGTACCCTAATAATATAAGGTGAATACCAAGAAAAGAGTCATAGCCACGAGGGAGGGATTGGCAAGCGATGAAGAAGAGGTAGAGGATCTCCAGGCTGTAGAGCAGATTGAGGAAATCTTGCATGCAACCTATGAGAGGAAAAGAAGAGGCCCAAGAATAGGAGGAGAAGATAGCCATCCTTTCCATATTAATATTAGTGTGGAACCCATAAACCCATGTGTGACCAATACAACAAAGAGAAAACCACCGTTTAGACAACCGAAGTTTGAAGGAATTCCGATAGCAAGAAGTACATCTACCACAGGAGAAACAACTGGAGGAGCTAGTTCAGGTAGTGTTAGTCAAGTATCTACACTACGCGATAGAGGTAGCAATTTAGTATTTAGAATGGCAGGACATGACCATGCGTTCAGATTACTAGAATTTAGAGGAGAAGCACAGAAGACCTCGAGAAGCATTTGTTTATTTGTGCAAAGATCTGGGAGGCAAAACAGATCATTGATGAAGATACCAAACTTGCGCAGCTAGCGATCATGTTGAGAGACCACGCACTAGACTGGTACATGAGTCTAGACACGAACAGTGCCCCTAGGATAACAAGGACACTGGCAGACATTAAGAAGTTACCGATTAATGAATTCCAGAAGATGAGCGTACAGGATCAATACATGAACAAAATGATCGAGATCAAATAGAAACTAGGAGAGTCTGTATGGGAGATTGACCAAAGATTCAAGTGACTGAAGGGGAAGTTAAAATACCTTATGACCGAGATGCAACACTGACATTTGTTTTTCAATGCACTACTCCCACACATAAAATATCCCTTATGACAGCAGAAGTTTCAGATGCAGGTCGAGGATCTACATGAAACCTTGCAGCTGGAAGAGAACCAGTACTAGCAGACGAACCCAACTATTGAAGAATTAAAGGAGGATTTGAAGAACCTAACATTTCAGTTAAATTAGAACAAGAACAAAGACAAACGAGAAGTTGTTTGGTGCACAACATGCAACAGAAGGACACCACAAGAACGAATGTCCAACATTCGCGCAGTACATGGAAACATGCATGCCAAACGCACTACCACAGGGAGCATTATGGTGTGAAATATGCAAGAAACTGGGTCACGAACCTTATCACTGCATGATGATGCAGAAGTACCAGACAGTTCCAAAGAATTCTTATTGCACCTTTTGTAAGTTAGTAGGCCACAATGACAAAGATTGCAGAACTATGGAGCTGATACGGGAAAGAACATCAGACACATACAGGGTACAGGCCGAGATGATGACTGGGCAAGCAACGCCACAGTTCAATCAAGCCCCAACTCCATACAACCTAGCGCAGCAATAGTACAACATTGCACAACAACCATACAACAATGCACAACCACAATACAACCTGACGTAGCACCAATATAATACCACCCAGTATAATCAGGTGCCATAGTACAACGCACTGAGAGAGGACTGAGCAAGCTATCGAGGAAGAGGATGAGCCAGAGGAGGTTTCAGACGTGGTAGAGGACCAGTCACATGTCACAATTGTCAGCAACCGGGACATTATGCATGGGAATGCCCACTGCTGCCAACAACCTATATGTATTGTTGTGCATCGGATCACGAGATAGAGGAATGCCCGACACTATTAGTAAAGATCCAGGAAAAGAGGAACCAAAACAATCAGAACGTTTAATGGATTTCAGCTAAAGCACAGGAGGATGGACGAAACATCAATATAGTCACTCGAGGAGGAACAAAGACAGGGGACGACACAGTCTGACAAGAACCCGCATAGAACCAATGGATAAAGAAGAACACCAAACCAAAGAAGCAGTTCGACGCACCCAAGGAAAATGAGACTTTTAAGGAAGCCAGACAAGAATTTCAGGAGGTAGACACCGCGTTGACTTCCACTATGCAACCAACACATGAAACGCCAGAATACGAAATGACGCCATCATTGGATCATACCAAAGGAATGCCACCCAAGGGATAAGTAAGTACTATCCAAGACTTTTTACAATCTTGCATCAAAATGTTTAGTGATCCTTCATCTGTGAAAATCTTGCAAAACATCCTAGAGAAATGTAGCAACAAGATGGAACAAAAGCTAGAACCGAAAATTGTCAATCATCTACACACACGAAGAAGAACAAGTAGGGAATTTAGATTGAATGCTAACATTGGGGATTTCAATATGGGAGATATCATACTGGACCTAGGATCCAAAGTGAATGTGATCCCCAAGAAAACCTAACAATGCATGGGAGAGCCAACATTGGGATATTCAAATGTCCAACTAAAACTAGAAAACCAACATAGGGTCCTACCAATTGGGAGACTGAAAGGAGTAACATTAGATCTTGATGGTGTGCGCACTAAAGCAGATTTTGAAGTCATCGAAATAGTAGATGGCACAACACTATACCAGACACTATTTGGTCTGGACTGGGCATTCAATAACCAGACCATAATTAATTTGAAGACCAGAAAATGACATTTGAATACGGAGATTACAGGGTCATAGCACCACTAGATCCATCAAAAGGGGATAGGTTCGTAGAACCCACTTGCCTGGACTTAGAGGAAATCAACCATTTGTATAGAACAACTTCGCACGAGGAGGATTATGTAAACCCAACTACAGACGTGGTACTCAGTTGGTGCAATATTAATTCATGCGCAACAGATTCAGATATCGGGCTAGAAAACGGGCAGTAGAGACTACATGAAGTATCCACGAGAAGATGTGCAAGAATAGACCACGTAGTACAATGGATAGGCATAGAAATCGCAGAACCAACCAATTTCCACGAACTAAATGATTTGAAAACATTCTTAACACAATATGAAGATGAAGTACTAGAGAACCAGAGGATACTCGCACTAGATCTAGCACTCAAAGCCACACTTGTGAGATGGTTAGGCACACACAAGGAGACTATCACAAAATGGTACTAATGTAAAAGGTTACTGCGCATAAGGTTTGGCGCAGAACAAAAAAAACAACAAACAATGGAAATGTGAAGGACTAGGGACACCAGTGAAACACTTGGAGGAATGCGAAACATTGTGGAAGATGACCACTCCAGAGGAATGGCCTCACCACTTCATTCACACATTAGAAGGCATACTAGCGAACTAGTATACAGATCAGGAACTGCGTAAAGGAACTACAAAATGGACGACATTGCAACATAACTTTACCATCACTTTCTTGTTCGAGCACGAGAACCCAAACATAGATGTAGCCCTGAAACGGATCAGAGGAGTCATATTTATTGAAGAACCAAAAATAGAACTTATTACTGAAGAGCAACAATGAAATAAGAAGACAATCAAGGAACTACTGTCATGTTACCAAGTACAGGAGGAAATATCAGACGAAGATGACATGGGCGACATTTAGATTGAAGAAGTAGAAGGCGAAAGAGATGTGAAGGGACCACCCATAGAATTTGAAGTTATTTCCACGCCAATCAAGCTAAAGAAAGTTAACATCAGAACAATTGAACATCCCAAAATGGACAGCATTGGAGACTACTGGGATGAGCCAACAATAGAAAGCATTACAGAGTTGTTGCGCGAGTACATCGACTTATTTACTACTACATTTACAGAGATGAAGGGTATAGTAGGAGAAATGGGAGAGATGAAGATACCTCTCAGACCCGAAGCGAGACCAATTATACATCGACCATATATAAACAGAAAGTTAAAGAGGAAATCAATCGGATGCTTGAAGCCGACATAATCGAACCAATCGAGGAATCAGAATGGATAGGCCCAATGGTCGTGCAGGACAAGAAACAAGGTAGAGGGATTAGAATATGCGTCGACTTGAGGAAATTGAATGATGCATGCCTACATGACCCATTCCCTACACCATTCACAGATGAAGTGCTAGAGAATGTCGGGGGACACGAAGCTTACTCATTCACTGATGGATTCTCAGGCTACCATCAGATTAAGATAGCACATGAAGACATATACAAGACCACATTCGCGATCGAATGGGGCTCTTACCAATATACAGTCATGCCCTTTGGACTGAAGAGTGCACCAACAATATTCTCCAGAGTGGTTATCACATCATTTAAAGAATTCATCCATCAGTTTCTCAAAGTATACCTAGACGACTAGACAGTCTATAGTCTATTGAAAAACCATGTGGAGGTTTTACGCTTGATGCTAGAATGATGCAGATAGTGTCAGATATCACTAAACATAAATAAATGTATATTTGGAACACCGTTTGGGATACTATTGGGCCATATAGTATGCAAACAAGGGCTATTGGTCGATCTGACAAAGATCACAGTCATCGTTAATTTACTAGCGCCAAAAACAACCTATTAGCTACGAGCGACGTTAGGACACACAAGATACTATCGAAAATTAATCAAAGGATATGCGCAGATCACAACACCAATGGAAAAACTGCTAAGGAAGGATTCAAAGTACCAATGGAATGACGAGTGTCAACACAATTTGGATACCTTGAAGGAGAAGATGGTCATTGCACCAATATTAGTATTTATGGACTGGGGAAAGACATTCCATGTACATGTAGATGCATCAACGATATCACTTGGAGCTATCTTGGCGCAAGCAGGAATAGTAGACTTGGATCACCCAATAGAATTCGCAAGAAAAAAACTATCTGATTCAGAACAGAACTATAACACAATGGAGAGAGAAGGCCTAGATATGGTTTACGCACTTCAGAAGTTCAGACATTACCTGTTGGGGAATCATTTTAAGATTTTTACAGATCACTCATCCCTCAAATAACTAGTCAACAAGCCAATGTTTGGGGGGAGAATTTGTAGATGGTTATTGTTATTTCAGGAATTTGACTTTGAAGTAATCATTAAACCAAGAAAACTAAATACAAGACCTGACCACCTATCACAGGTTACAAATGGAGAAGAACCCATGAACTTAGAAGACAACTTTCTAGATGCACAACTATTTTCCGTACATATTGTTGATGACTACTTCACAAAGATCATACAGTACTTGAGCATAGGTACTGCATTGCAAGATTATACCACCGCGCAGAAGAAGAACCTGGTAGTTCACACAACCGACTATTTAATGATCGCATGACATCTATACAAAATGGGCGTAGATAACATTTTACGAAGATACATGTTGGAGCACGAACGATCAAGAATTTTAGCAGAAGCCCATGAGGGATTAGCAGGAGGACACTATGTAGGAAAATCAACCGCGCAGAAGGTAATCTGTGCAGGATTATGGTGTCCAACCATTCACAGAGACTCAAAAGAGTACTTTCAGAGATGTGATGTCTGTCAAAGGGTAGGCAAACCCAACAGAAGGGAGGAGATGCCGCTACAAACACGAGTGATATTACAGGCATTTGATAAATGGGCAATAGACTTTGTGGGACCAATTAACCCACCAACCAAGAGAACAGGGGAAAGATACATCATCACTGCGACGAAATACCTAACAAGGTGGGTGGAAGCCGCAACAGTAAAAGACTACAGTGCAGAGACCGCTGCACACTTCTTATTCGAACAAGTAATTACTAGGTTTGGATGCCCAAGAGTTTTGATGAGAGACCAAGGCACGCATTTCATAAATAGCACCATCCATGCAATGCTCAAGGAATTTGAAGTTCACCACCAGAGAAGCACACCATATCACCGACAGACGAATGAAATAGTAGAAGCCTTCAACAAAATTCTAGAGAACACACTGACAAAGATCTGTAATGTCAACAGAGACGACTGGGACCTCAAAGTGCCAGCAGTATTATGGGCGTATAGGACAACATGCAAAAAGCTGACAGGGCACACACCTTTCAAACTCATCTATAGCCAAGAAGCTGTAGTGCCATTAGAATTTTTAATACCGAGCTTACGCGTAGCCGCTATCACACAAATGACAGAACACAACGCAATACAGGAAAGACTGAATCAACTATTAGTAATGGAGGAAGACCGAATCCTGGAAGGATTCCATCAACAAGTGAAGAAGGCCAGAGACAAAGAATGACACGATCGACACATTAAGAAGAAGACTTTTACGGAAGGAGATCTAGTATTTCTCTATGACAAAAAGTTGTTTCAACACCCAGGAAAGTTGAGAATGCATTGGTTAGGACCATATGAGGTCAAATCTGTAACAGACAGGGGAGATGTATAGTCAATAGATTTAGCAGGCACAAACCTCAGAGGAATGATCAATGGGAGCCGACTTAAGCTGTACAAGGATAGTCGACCACCCACCGCGCAGTCAAAAAAAAAAAAACCACAAAGCTACGAAAAAGCTACAGGACGTTCGAAACACGCATGCATTTAAGGCAAGAGAAACAATTACATGCCTAAGACAAACGAGCGGGAAATGAAAATTTGGCAAAAGCAGGATGACAGGATAGTACAAAGAAAAATTAAAGCACGACACAGACTGATGAAACGTCACATTAAACATGCCAACTAGAAATGGCAAGAGAGGTGTAATGGAAAGTATGAAACTGCCAGAGATGCATTGAACCCACAATTATGGTGCATTAATCTCATCATGGAGGAAGCATCCGTGATAAGATTCATGACAAGCTCATACAACATGCGAGCACAGAAGCAACTGGTCTATTTGCAAAAAGAGAATAGAGAGAGAGCAACATCAGCTTGAACGAACAGAGCGAGACCACAATCCTCTAGAGTCAGCAGACATTCCACACTCACTACTATGGCACCACTGAAGTCCGCCAAACCAGGTCAGACCGCCAGACTGACCAGAGTTCAAACTAGGTCATGAGGACTGCTGGAAGAAAACGAGCAACAACAATTAGAGATCGTTGATATCGATGAGATCCCATCCCCAGAGATACCACCGGTGAACCCTACACCGATGCTGGAGGATATTCAATAGCCAAAATAAAAGGCCATGGAAGAGGATACACAAGCAGAGGCGCAGGAAACTCAAAATGAGGAAACAAAACCCCAACAGGAAGTACAACCAGAAAGAACTGAACCAACCGCAGAAGGTAACGACACAACACAGAATCTAGGATGAGAAGGGAAACCAGACGAGGTGCAGGTACCCAACCTAGGTCAACCAACAGAAGAAACCATGGGAACCACCTCGGTTTGGCCAAAATGGATTACAGAGCAACAACCAGGAATTGCTGGAACTTCGTACCAACCACCACAACCGAAAGACATAATTTTGATATCGAGCTCACCTCACAAGAAACCGACAACAGAAATCATGCTACCACAAATACCATAGGGAGTACAGGTAGAGACACAACTACTGGGTCACATTGGGAAGCTCAAATATTCTGACCACGACGTCTCAGACAACACCAAGTACCTATAATTGGCACCAAGGGTTTTTATGTAGAACATACTGGTCAACCAACTTGGAGAAACGATCAGCCAACCGCATCGTGGGAAGTTGGACTGGATCGAACAAGAATTTTAGGATTGTTAAAACTCCCACACTTTGGCAGAGGCCAGTACGCAACAACATGCGTTAAGCAGCTGTTAGTAGTTACAGATGGAGGGGATATCTAGCTGGATAGACCCGTCCCCATAAGAGTTGAGATTATTGTGCAGATAATAGGACTACCCAGCTGGGGTATGGATCCCACACTAATTTTGGATGATAAATATAAGGAGAAAGTGCTAGTAGAGGAAATGAATAAGAAATACGACACCGCGAGGGGGACAAGAGGCATTATAATCAAATGGATTAACAACGCATCAACACAATTGGGCACAAAGATCTTAGCCTGTAATTTGCTAAGGAAATGCTGCAAAGACAAAGCACCGACATGAGTCATCATAGTTGCAGCTCAGTGCACAGAAGGCACTTTCGTGAGATGGATGCCTTATCTATTAAACTCATTCCAAGTCGACTGCAGGGATGCGTAGGAACTTGGTACAGAATTCCATTACTCATGGTTTCTCACCCTCATAGCCTTCATGGGATGGCGAGAACCATAATATGTAGTTTTTTCTACTAGACCACAACCAACGGGAGAAAGATATCTAGTACTGAGATCTGGGCCACAAGCTAGACAAAAGAGGGAAAATGGAATCATCTTTGAAGCATACCTACGGGACATGCAAGAAGCTATTAACCGGTCATGGAGAATAGCACCAGAAGATGTCGCACGATATGGGGACATCGCTAACTTCTGGGCCACATGTCAAGCCATGTGGATACAATCAAGGCAGGACCCAGATAAATAGTGGCTACCGATGCACTACTGCATCACAGAAAGTGATATAGACATGGTAATCAACGAATGGGCTGATGAATGGAGGATCCCATACATTCCCCGGGAAGTACCAGAAGGACCCACAGAAGGAGAAGCAACACAAGCAGAAACACAACCTCCGCAAAAACCAGTGCCCGAGAAACCAAGGACAGGCCAAAACAAACTGACTCAGCCAAACGAAGGGTTGAAGCAGACATGAACCTAGAAGGGGTAGAAAGAGACCAACGAACAACCAAAACAAGCTAAGGGAGCGAAAGACACAACCCCAAATCCCATCACACATGAGAAAGGGGGAAATAAGAGACTGACTGTACAGGCCACAGGCATGCGCAATAAATCATAGGCATAATGAACATCACCAGACTATATGATCACAGAGGCTGACGGAGAAATGATCGCTAGAATGGTCCAGGATTGTCTAGAAGAAGACTTTGACAACACAACACATCATAGGGATAATCTGCAAGAAAAACTGGCAGAAATAGGAAAGCTCCTTAGGACACTCAGAGAGGTCCAGAGAGCAAGTAGCAATAGAGGCATAGAGTCATCGACAACACAAACCAACGAAAGAGTGGAGGCTGAAGAAAGAGAGCCAACCCTCCCCATGCCACATGCAAACACAACGGTCCACATAAAACTGAGCATGCTATGAATGGATGAAATCATGGGATAGACACTGTAAGTTTTAAACCTGCGAAGTAAAGCAATGCATATATATTCTTAAGCAATACAGAAATTAATCAATGGCTCATACACAGAATACACAGAGACCTTTACCGGAAACCCTCAATCGGGAAAACCTTTCTTTTTCATTATATCGAATTTCACCATTCGCCATACAATATATACAATGTTTTTAGGTATTCCGTAGATACCAAAAACCTAATCACTTAATCCGGGATTAATTTACAAATCAGCTAAAAATAGAAAAATCCGCTAAAAATAGCAAAAAACCGTCAAAAAAAAATTTCGGGGCGTTGCCCCGGGCTACCGCCCAGTGCCGAACGCTCCGCGTAACTAGGGGGGGGCATACCTTCCCCCCCTTGGGACCCCCCTAGGAAAGCGCCCGGCGCACACAGCAGAGCCCTAGATGAAGGGATCGTCAGACACAATCGTCGTATCTGACGCACCCACACACACACACATGCAAAGAATATAACACATACCCAATAGACACCACTGGAGGATTTGGAACACATCCAATTGGTCCTGACACAGATGCCATCAAGGGAATTACACAAATTGCAGGTTAGCATCGACCACGAGATGCAGTCTCGAGCACACAAAAACTTAGTCGGGATGCAGAAAGAGACAAAGCAGCGGGAAGCACTAGAAAAAGAGTATGAGTAGGCCAAATCCAAAACTCGGGAGGAGACAGAATGCAGGAACAAACTGGAACGTATAGTGGGAGAAATTTTTGGGAAACTTCCAAACACGACGCAAGAAAACGAACTCCCAGCCACAGAAAATATCGACCGGATTACGCAGGAAATTGATCGATACCAAAAGGAGATCGAGGATATCCAAGAAAAACTAACACCAACAACTGCACCAACAGTAAAGGACCAGATGAGGTAGGCAACAACAACCCAAATACAGGAGATGGAGAAGCAGGTTAGCATGTCAGCTAACTTGCTCGACAAAGCAACACAACTTTGGACAAGACTGGAGGAGAACCCACAAGTTCAACGTTGGGACAAGGAAGAGGAGAGGATCAATGCAGTGATCCAAGAACTCAAACAAAGGAAAAATACTATACCAATCCCATAATGTGTCAAGGGGATGCAAGAGTTGAAGAAGATGCAGGCAGAACGTATCACTGTGCAGACACAGAAACAAGAGCGACATGCTCAAATAGAACCTTTACAGGAACGGGTAGCAGAAGTACTCACACAGGTAGAAGCAAAAAGAACACATATGGCACAGAATATGGTAGAATGCACAGGAATACTGAGCGACGAAGTGGTCATTCAGGTAGTGGAGACCATTAAGGAAAATACCACACAAGCACTCACAAAAGAAGCAGAGCTAAAGGAAAAATTCCAGATGATCACTGAAGAGATCGAGGAAGCTCGGGAAGATTAGGTGACTTGGGACGAGTCACATGCCAATGTTGGGGGCCTATTGGTAGCAGGCTGAAGTGGGGAAGAAAGAGTGCACAAAGAAGAATGACAGCTGGAAGAGAAACTGTGGGAAAGAAAGCGTGCAGGAGCAAAGCGACAACTGGAAAGAAGCACAGCACGCGTACATGCAAGAAGGAGGCGACAACTGGAAGGAAAAAAACGCATGCATGTAGAGAAGGAAGACCTAACAATAGTAGTTGTTAGGGTTTTTGTAATATTTTTGTGTAAATGGATGAAGAGCTCGATATATATAAATATAGATACGCAGGTATCATAGAGGAGTTCAGTGGAGAATTCAGGAAAGTTCGGTTCACTACCTATGTGGATGCCGACTATCTTCATGTAATGTTTTAATGAGAGAGCTATTTTTGTAAGCAATTGAGTTGAACAGAAGAAGAAAGGTATATCTCGAGGATTATATTGCAGGTTGTGGAGCCTGGTGCGATCTAGTTCGCCTCACAAAGATCCTACCCATCTGAGAAGAATTGTAAGTGCGAGGCGTGAGAATTACAAAACTGCCATAATAAGAAAGCCAAGAGCCAAATCTTTGTGGACGTAGCCTAGGAGGGGGTGAACCACGGTAATACCTGTGTAATGTGATGAATGCATGCATATCTTTGTCATACCTTTATTAGTTAGATGTTGTGTGAAATGAATGAATGAATGAATGAGTTATTATATTGCTGAGTAATTATTGTTGAGTTATCAAGAATAGAGACCACGAAGTTAAAGTAGCAAACAGAATAACAATAGGCCGTAATATAAATCACAATTAATGGTTCAGAATGCAGATCCTCTATCTCATACTCAATCCTAGGCTGTAAACACTTGATTATTACAACCACCCATTTAAATCTATCTCGGGTGAGACTGCGCAGTGCATTCTGTGTGTTGCGTTTCCTTCTGGTTTACCAGAAGGGCCGATAGTTTTAGGCTTTGTTGGTACCCTTATAGATATGAACCTCGGGTCTACAACGCAGGTAGTAGAGAGAATTCGTTCAGATAATAATCCAACATCATGGAAACAAGAGGTTTCTACAACAAATTCACAACAATTGAAGAGAATAAAACTTAAACCTTACAACAAGGTCTACAATACCTCACTTCTTCATTAATTCTTAAAGGATGATGTACAAGAAATCCTATCAACCTTCAATTCCAAGCTCCTATTTTATATCTCCTTCCTTCTTAATTGCTAGCCATATCACTTCACTCCATCTCACCAATGAATGGAGAGAAAACTCCTTTATATAGAGGGAGCTTCATATCTCTTACAATAAAATACAATATTTTCTAACTAACTCCATGACAAGGCCAACGATAATAAAATGGTGGAGTAGCTAGGTCTTATGCTCATCAAAGTTGACTTGTCGACTATGATCATGTGGCCTTTATTCTCTCTAATAGAGATGTATCCATATAAGAATATGAAATAATGTGAAAGATAATGCTCCATGAGAGAGAGTAGACTCTTCCAAGATAGACTTTGACAATGTCAAGAAAATAAGAGGTCCGCATCAAATGCTCTTCTCAAGATGCATGATCAAGAATACATTAAAATATTACATGACATATAAGAGTGTGTTGCATGTTCCATATAGAAGAAGTATCCAAGTGCTCCAAGATGCATGAATACAAAATATAATAAAATCCTCCCCTTAAGAGAGAAATCCACAACCAATTTCTCAAAATAGCAAGTGCGGTACACAAGGTGAATGAACTTGTGTGCAACAAACTCATCGGGAAGAATAAATCCTCCACATGTGTGAATCTCAAGGTGGGTCACTCCAACCAATGCATAGATAAGTGTGTAAGAGTGATAGTAAAGTGGAGTGCTTGAACTCTTCCTCTCTTGGGCTCTTTATCCAATGTGTAACGACCTCATCCTTGTCAAAGTTGACGATGTCAATTCCTCAATAATAATAAAATACATGTAAGTAGTTACAATTTCTCAAAACTTGTGCAAGTGGGAAAGAGAAGAAGTAAACAACCATATCACATAATTAGTCATCCTAACGAATTCCAAGACCAAGGGGATGGACCCTCCACTCAAGCAAAATAACTATAAAATATGTATTTTGCCTCAACATGCGTTCCAATGAGGGGGTGCACTTTGTCAAAGTGTTGTCCCATGTAAAAAGAATTCTTACTTTGTAGTATACCACCCACATGGTACCAAGGTAAGAATGAAACATTAATCTCAACCTAGGCATGAACCTAGGGTGCACCACCCCAAGGAACTAATACATCATAAAGCCTCATAAAGGCTATATCGCCATGTAGTAACCCCCCCCATCCTTATATTAAATAATATACATAAACAAGGGTACTAACATCATCCCCCCATATGAAACAATATACATCAACAAGGGTGTTAACGTCATCAAATGAATATCCCCTTTAGGTGATGTCTAACAATATTACAATGTTATATCACCTAGGAATTTTCCCCACCAAGGAAAAGTGTATCAACACACCACATCCAACACAATAGTAAAGAAACATAAGAAAAGTGTTAACTCCTAGTGATACATCTAGTATTTTCCCACCATACACTAAACAAAAGGGGACCATGTAGAACACCCATCCCCCTAGTGACAAACCGATAACACCATGATGCATAGTCAGTAGGATGCTCCAAGATTAATATGGTAAATGAAGTAGAAATAATCCATGAAACATATGTTAAGTAAAGGATCGAAAGTAGCACCAAACCGTTAGATGATCATACACCATAGAGAAACAAATATTCTCTACGAAAACAACAAAAGGTCTCCATCAAATAATCCAATGTCAAGAAGAGAAAAAGGCTCCATGAAGGTGTGAAACCCCAAATCCATCCAAAATCTCTATGGGTACCATTTGCAATCCCCATCTAATGTGATGAAAATCACAATGTGAAACGTGATACACTATGAGATGTAACATGCATCATTTCTTCATTTTTTGATTTTTTTGTTGTTGAAAAAGTGCAACTCTATTGATAATAAAGTTTGAGGTACAAATCAACTCATTTCTATCCAAAGGTGATCCAGGGGATCAAATTTTGCTCAAAATTAAAAGTGCTCGGAATCGCTTCAAATCGAATGGGTGCGTAGGTCTCATCATCACGAACCCAACGCAACTCGTTTGGGTTCAAACAGATGTAGGACGAGTGAGATATTGCATTTTGTTCAAATCATCAAACAGGCAAAAAAAAAAATGTGCTAACTGTACAGTCTGTACGGATGTTGACATGGCAGGGCCGTACGACATGTGGTAGGGTCGTACGACACGTGGCAGGTGTTGGTTGGCAGTTGTGTGGACGAATTGGCGTCCAACGCGTGGCATGTTTGTGGCGAATGGAATGGTGACACGTGGCCCAATCAATCTAAAACTTATGTAGTCAGCAGGACTCGACCCCGCGACCTCCAGGCAAGGGGAAGAGCTTTGGGAAGGGCCGCCCAACCGGCGCGCCCACCTATGGTTCTTAATAGACATATGGGATTTAATTTATTTGAATTTCAAATGTTGTGATTTGGGGCGCGGTCCGGGTCGGGGCTAAGCCCCGGCTCCCGGTCATATATATACCATGTAACCACTAGCGCGTGCGCGTTTTGACCCCGTTACCATATGTTTTAAAACCTTGGGCCCTTTTTGTATATGCGCGCGGTCACATGGTGACCCATATGTCCACGGGTTTTGGCGGTTGGGGGCCAGGCGCACCCTAACCGTCCTACAGTTCGCACCATTTTGCGGTTGCGCCCGATGCTAGGTTTTAACACAAATATGCGCATCAGGGCTAGGTTGAGGAGACGGAGGTGAATTTTGGCGATCCAGAGACAACAAGTTTGAAGGGGAACTTCCAAGAAGCCTATCTTCTTCAATTTTTGGCCAAACCAGGTGCCAAAAAAGCCCAGCTAGGGGTTTTTGGACGTTCTGAAGCCATTGGAGCCAGCTATTTGGCATTTTGAGCATTGTAAAGCACATATTTTAGCACTTTGAACAAATAATACAAAAGATCCATTGGAAGCTGGACCAGGAGATGTAGCCCAAGAGAGGGGTGAACTCCTTTATCATTTGTTGTGTTATGTGTTTTCTGTTCACTGTTATTTGCTGTTGATTGTATGCATCTTGAATGTGTAATTTCTATAAAAGTTGTGTTTGCAAAATTGATCCATTTGCATAAGAACACTTGAATTAAAAACTTGCAAATATTTTCAAGAATACAAGCCTTTATCATTTTCAGATCAAGTTGGTATCAGAGCATAG
>SNQJ01S0098060.1:0-31274 GCA_010110895.2 Picea sitchensis | reverse complement strand
AAAATGCCTTGGGGCTCTACACAGATACATCCAAACTGAAATGGATTTTCTTGACATCTCATCACTCGATGTTGCTTATCGATATGTTGTTAAAATCAATCAGAAATTTAAGCACCAGAAAAGACGAGAGTTCGGGTCTGCAAATCCGCAACAACCAAAGTATGATATAGACGTCCCTAACAAATAGTCTCCCGAAAACCAGTCCAAGCCACAGGGAAAGAAGGGTCACGGGAAGACGAAAAAGGACACCGGAAAATGGTGCAATTTCCACAGGATCCCATGGCACAACATTGATGAATGTCGCTCAAAAAAGTTATTGGTGGCTGAAGTCAAAGACAAGGAGCCTAACCCTGATTCAAAATTTGATTCAGAAAATATTGACATAATACAGATCATTGACGCAAACTCCACTGCTATTGTGGTGACTGCAACAATTGAACTAGAAGAACCAACAGATCCCGAAGAGGGGAAGCACCTTTTTCATTCACAGATGTGGGTGAAGGGGACCCCACTACATTTTATTGTTGATAGAGGAAGCCAGAAGAACCTCATCTCAACTGAGTTCGTTAAAGAGTGGGATTGTCGACAACACCACACCCACAACCATACAACATCGGGTGGCTTCGCCAGGGATGAGATCTTTGCGTCATCCAACAGTGTCGATTGTCATACGGCTTCCACCCCTTCAAGGATGAGTTATTATGTGATGTTGCTCCACTGCATGTCTGTGATGTTCTCTTGGGCCAACCATATATGTGGAAGTGCCATGTTATCTATGAGTCTCGACCCCGTAGTGTCAATGTTACTCTGGGGGGTCATATCTATAGGATACCAGAGGTGGTTTAGACTACTGTCCCACTTAAACAGTGCCGCAAGGTAGCATCTCATACTACAAAATTTAGCTTCTTCACAATCTGTTCAAAAGGTGAACAAAAGGATACTGCAACCACTATAGCCTTGGCCCAAACACATTCTATCCAACAGAAGTAGGTCGACAAGACTGCAACAAAGTGCAAATATTCCTTCTGCACATAGACATCTCATGTAACCAGATTGGTTAAAAATGTCCAACCCTTCCAACCACAGGTTCGTGACAACCTTCAAAAAGCTAGGCAACGCAACTTCTCCAACAAGGCAAATAGCTCATCAAGATGAAGATTCAACAAACTCTTTTTCCTCTCCCCCAGGCACTCAACGCAATGAAGACCATTTCTTCCTAAGGAGGGAGGATTGATCCAGTTGGATATCGGTGGCCGGCCACCTTTTCCAACTGGCTCAAAACAATTTTCTGTCAATTTTGGTAATTTACTATTTTTAGCAAGTTTTATCTTTCGGGGCCATTTTGAGGGCCTAAATGAAGGTTTTTTATGATCAATCTTCTCAATTATAGTTGAAGGCTTTGATTGAGCCCCCAAAATGAATCTCCTTGACGATACCTTTCCAATGAGCTATTGCGTGCCTCAAATAGGGATCGTATGCCAAAGTTATGCCCCTGGGAAGTTGATACACCAAACTACCCGAAACGGAGTCCACAAAACTGTTGGCTTTTCATCTTCCAGAGTTAGGGTTTTGGATTCTTTTTATGATAAAAAGGTATTTGGATCCTCGTTGTAAAATAATCTTCTCACGGATGCAAGTAGTCGTCACATCTCTTCTCAGAGATAAGCTGCCACCATTCTAGCGAATCTTTCACTCTGTATTTTATAGTCTTTGTACATTTTCACTCAGTAATAAAAAATTGTGTATTATTGTATATCCGTGTTTATGGTTGCATCTTTGATACATTTCTATTATAATATTGGATATCTGAGATATCTCTGTACATTTCTTTATTATATCTCTACTCTCATTTCGTGCCGAAAATAATCCGGATCAATGGTATCAGAGCAGGTTTCTCTTGATTGTTTTTTTTCAGTGCATGTCCTCGACGAGGTCCGATTATAGCAAGTTGGGTCTTGAGCTTGTCTCTCTTGAAGACAATCGCTCTTGCACGCCCAAGAAACCCTCCATGGAGGAAGAAAAGAAAAATGACGGAGCAGACGATTCTATCAAGCTGTTGCTTGAGCAAACTATTACGTGATAGAGAGACGAAATGATGGAAAGTTTTTCCCACATCCTACAACACTTGTCGATAGCAACATGCACATCTTCATCAAACAACCACTTTGGAAGCACCTCTTCTTTTAAGGTACATGTTTTGATATTCTCGTATTTCAAGGTCAAATAGATGCAGATGCTCTAGACAAATGGTTAAATCTGTTAGAAGGTTATTTCTTTGTTCACCATTTTTCCGAGAGGGAAAATATCACCTTTGCACTCCTTAAAGCTCTCCCCCATGTCAAATATTGGTGGGAAACTTACTAGGAGCAAAGTTCCACATAAGAGTCTGGAATATATGGGGTCGATCCCACTTGGGATTTTTTTGGATGTAGTAAAGGAACAATATTACCCTGTTGGCAACTATGAGGAACAATATATGAGATGGACCACACTGCGACAAGAGAGGGACCAAGCAGTTCCAGAGTTCATCAATACCTTCCATAACTTTCGCACCAAACTGGGTATCAAAGACTCTGAACGACATTTGGTTCTAAAATATCGTTGGGCTCTGCATAGATACATCCAAACTGAAATGGATTTTCTGGACATCTCATCACTTGGTGTTGCTTATCAATATGTTGTTAAAATCGAGTAGAAATTTAAGCACTAGAAAAAACAGGAGTTCGGGCCTGCAAATCCACAACAACCAAAGTATGATAAAGATGACCCTAATAAACGGTCTCCCGAAAACCAGTCCAAGCCACAGGAAAAGAAGCGTCACGGGAAGACGAAAAGGACACAAAAAATGGTGCAATCTCCACGAAAGTCCTTGGCATAACACCGATGAATGTCGCTAAAAAACGTTATTGGTGGTCGAAATCAAAGACAAGGAGCCGAAACCTGTTTTAGAATCTGATTCAGAAAATACTGACAGAAGACAGAGGATCGACGCAGACCCCGCTGCTTTTTTTGCGACTGTAACAATTCAACCAGAAGAACCAACAGATCTTGAAGAGGGGGATCACCTTTTTCATTCACAGATGTGGGTGAAGGGGACTACGTTGCATTTGATTATTGATAGCGGAAGCCAGAAGAACCTCATATCAACAAAGGTCATTAAACAATTGGGATTGTCGACCACACCACACCCACAACCATACAACATCGAGTGGCTTCACTAGGGATGAGATCTCCGTGTTAGCCAACAATGTTTGTTGTCATACGACATCCAACCCTTCAAAGATGAGGTATTATATGATGTTTCCCCATTGGATGTTTGTGATGTTTTCTTGGGCCAACCATATATGTGGAAGGGCCATGCTATCTATGAGTCTCGACCACGTAGTGTCATTGTTACTCTAGGGGGTCATCTCTACAGGATACCAGAGGTGGTTTCGACTACTGTCCCACCTAAACAGTGCCGCAACATAGTATCTCATACTAGAAAATTTAGCTTCTTCACAATCTGTTCAAAAGGTGAACATAAGGATATTGCAACCACTACAACCTTTGCCTAAGCACCTTCTATCCAACAGAAGCAGATTGACAAGACTGTAGCATAACGCAAAGATTCATTATGCACACAGACATCTCATGAAACCAGGCTGGTTAAAAAGGTCCAACCCTTCCAACAACAGGTTCGCGACAACCTTCGAAAAGCTAAGCAACGCAACTTCTCCAACAAGGTAAGCAACTCATCAAGATGCAGATTCAATAAACTATTTTCCCTCTCCCCCGGGAACTCAACACAATGGAGACCATTTCTTCCTAAGGAGGGAGTATTGATCTAGGTGGATATCGATGGCCACCCTCCTTTTCCAACTGGCTCAAAACAATTTTCTGACAATTTTGGTAATTTACTATTTTTAGCAGTTTTTAACTTCTGGGGCCATTTTAAGGGCCTAAATGAAGGTTTTTAGGATCGAGTTTCACAATGATAGCCGAAGGCTTTGATTGAGCCCCCAAAATGAATCTCCTCGACGATACCTTCCCAACGAGCTATCGTGTGCCCGAAACGGGGAATGTATGCCAAAGTTACGCCCTTGAGAAGTTGATACACCAAACTACCCAAAACGGGGTCCATGAAACCGTTGGCTTTTCATCTTTCGGGGTTAGGGTTTTTGATTCTCTTTATGATAAAAATTCCTTTGGAGCCTCATTGTAAAACCATCTTCTCACAGATGCGAGTAGACGTCACATCCCTTCTTAGAGATAAGCTACCACCATTCTAACAAGTCTTTCACTCTGTATTTTACAGTCTTTGTAGATTTTCACTCATTAATAGAAAATTGTGTATTACTGTATATATGTTTTTATGGTTGCATCTTTGATACATTTCGGTTATAATATTGGATATCTGAGATATCTTCGTACATTTCTTTATTATATCTCCACTCTTATTTCGTGTTGAAAATAATCTCGATCACGCCACTTGGAGACTAAGCAATGTCAAATTACACAACTCAAGTTTAAAATATTAAGGGAAAAGTTTATTACTTAGTTTTTAAAAAATTAATTAGATTTTGTCGATTAACCAAGGATAAGAGACTTATCCCCGATAACGATGCCAAAGATGTTATTGTCCTTATTTACACCTACAAGTGTGGAGAAGTCTCCAAACCACTTGGTGTGTCCATGGAGTCATAAGCTTAAGTCCAGACCAACTATCACCTCGATCCGGACCTCTTTTGTCTAGGCTCACTCCTAGGGAAGCCAAGGGGGGTAGACCCTATTTAGCCATGTTAAGTCTTGATTGATGATCTAGGAGTTAATTTGGTTTTCAATTAGGGAGACCCAACCCAATGACAAGAAAACGATGCAAAAATTCAATTCTTTTAATGACACGAAAACCTTTTCTTTTATAAGACAACAAATAGACCAGTGCCTAAATATACCCAAAATCCACTTATTTAGATATGTACACTAAAGATATATCTACAACTTGAAATAAAGCATGGAATATCTACACAATGAATTAAACAATGAAAATGACTTTTAACTTTAGACTATTATTTCCAAAAGAATAAAGAATGTTTGTAACCAATAATAAAAATGCTTTAGTACATGTAAATATCCACAATTAAAGAATTAGTTGAAAAGTAAATTGCTCAAAAAGATAAGTTTGCTTGGAAAGTAAATTACAAAACTTGGAAAGTAAGATTGCTTGGGAAGTGAATAGAAAAACTTGAAATGCAAGTGTGTGAGAGTTGTGTTGGTTGATTTTAATAAGTTTTAGGTCTCTCTTGAGCTTAGGGGATTAAGTGTGAATTGTTGCAATCCTAAGTTAGGTGACTATCCCAGATCCTTATCCCTTCAACCAAAAGGAAGTCCTGGGCGCTCAAGAAGAAGAACAAACAAGGTTATTTCCTAGCTCCATAGGTCAAATCCATAATGTTTGGGCGCTCAACAAGGGGGACACGTACTGTCGTGAAACCGTCCCCGTCTTCAACCCCTTCTAGCCTCCCATGTCACCCTATTTTGGTGGTTGAAACAATAAATGGATTGAGTGCCTAATTTGTCTAGCCACATGGTCCCTTTGCCCTTTCTTAGTTACCCAAGATCCAAAAAGTGACAAGAGGAGGGAATAAGGGGCTTAAGGCGGGGCACCAATTCAATTACTTTGCAATAAAAGAAACTACACTAGCCCTCACGATATTATAAGGTTGGCAAAGCCAAACACAATGTAAGGTCTGGGCGAAATTTAATAAATGAAATGACTTGAAAATAAAATGACAACAATGACTGGCCACACAACTTTGCCATAAGGAAAAAGGTGGGCTAAAATAGATAACTTAACAACCTCACAACAATGACACAATGTGGAGGACAAACCTACCAAATTGGTGCCAAGGTGGGTTAAAGAAAATAACTTAAATGAAAGAATATACACTAGCCACACAACCTTCTCTTTGTGGGAGAAGTGGGGCAAACAATAATAAGTAAAATAGAAAATTAAGGTCTAATCTAGCCTTCACAATTTTGCATGGATGGCAAAGCCAATCACTATGCAAGGTGTGGGCAATATACTCGAACTAAATTACAATATCAGATTTTATGAATTAGAAATGAGAATGCAAGCCCAAGAGACTCTCTTGGGCTACTTACAATGCTTTATAAGGTAAGAAATGGAAGGGGGTTTGACACCAAAATTTTTGGAGGCTTCCTTGAGTCTTTTGGGGCAAAAGATGAGTAGCACCTCCCCTTAACTTGGCAAAAACCTGCATAAAACAACAAGTTTTGTTTGCTGGAAAATGCTACAAAAGAATTTGAAAATGTTAATTTCTATTAGTGCATAAAACATAAATTAAAATGTAAAATTTTTAACCTGAAAATGAAGTTCAAATGACAATTTCAGACCAAAGACATGCTTGAAAGTAAGAGGAAAGGTTGGAAATGATAACAGAAAAATAAATGAAGCATTGGATGGTTGGATAAGCGAATTTCCAGATCTGAAATTCACTCCTCCAAGCCTTTGGTGATCTGCAAATGAGTAAATTCTTGCTGCACATTACAACAAAGAGGTGAGTGCATCTAAAAAGCTTGCAAAATACTTTCCAAACTTAAATAGAAACAACCACAAAACTAATAGCTATACTACTACCAATCCTTCCCAAGCAAAATACTTTGCTTGGGTCTCCAAGTTAAACTAATGAAAGCAAGAAATACAAAAGTAGAATGTAGCAATATCACCTCAAAGAAAACACCATGCAACAACACCAAGAATACTCCCAATGCACACAAGAGATCCTCCAAAGCTTCTTTTATTATTCACAAAATGTTGCTGCAAATACTTGCAGCAAGATTTACAATGAAGAGAATGGGAGAGAGAAAGAACAAAAGGGGAGAAATTTGGGCAAGATAGACTTGCTTTGAAAATAGATGCCAAAAAAGAGGAGAGGAGCGTTTCTTTTAAGGGAGAGAAGCATGCTCTCCAAGTGGCACTCATGCAAGAGGGAGGCTCACTAAAAGTGTGGGGGGGGTGGCAACATGAGAGAGGGGAACTCCCATTGGAAGAGGAAACTCAAAAATTGGAGAAGAAACCTCTCTCTAAATCCCCAAGGGGTCACCCAAGGTGTGGAATGGCCCCCCCATGTGGTCCCCATCACCAAATGACCAATCCAATGGAGTTGGTGAGCCCCACAAGAGACAAATTCGCCTCCCTCTCTAAAGTTAAGTTGAATAAGAGGTAGGAAAGGGGGGATTTGATTTATTTGACCCCTTATTACATAGAAATGACTTAGGAGACAACTTTTCCCTCTTTTCTCATGTTTTACAACTTTTGGCAATATTTGACATTTTTAATTTAGCCAATTATTTGTTGTTTTTTGACTGACTTAGACTCACGATGGACATTGACCTGGCAAAAATTGTCCAATTGAGCTGAAACTTGGTCCAAGGGTGTAGGGGTAATAAGCCATTTGATTTGAGTATCCACACCCCTATACAAAATCCCAAGGACCATTTTTTTACATTTTACATAAAAAATAATTAAAATTTCCAATTTACAGAAAAAAAAAATATATATTTTTTAAAAAATCCTATCAAAACTTAACGAAATTCCGCAAGACTCTAGGAGATGTTTAGCATGGTCATTTACAACACTTATAAACCTTATTCACCCCCTGGGCTTTATCATTAAAACACCTTTAATCACTTTGGAGGATTATTTGAGTGAAAAACTCAAGGATAATTAAAAGCGTCGGTAAGCAAGATTAATCACTTGAGGAAAAAAAAAAACACTCGATGAAGGGACTTCCCTAATGATAAAGTCATAGGAAACTAACTAAAAAATGACCCATGCTAACATGTTACATTACTATCCCACGCAGGGGAGCGGACATTCTGAGTACATAGAAAAAAAGTATTGGGGGCAAAATTTCCTTGCTGAGCCATAAGTCTTCAAATATGTTGTACCGCAAGGTACATAGCTTCATGGTACACGACGTTGACCCCTAGTCGAAATAGGTGGTAAACACGGCCCATGAAGTGTTCTTTGAGGTCTTTGATGTAGGACCATTATTCCTGGAGGACCTGAATAGCCGAATTGTTTGAGCTAAGGTTGTTAATGATATTCTTGATGTCTTATGTGTTCTGGTGGGTGTCAACAATCAACGTATTGAGTTCTTGGGCTACAATGGTATCCATTTGGAAAAAATGGCCAGGAAAAACGTATAGGGGAAACAAAAGGGGGTTGTAGGGGTGGGTGAGACCATTGAGAAGAAGGGTGTCTAGGGGTGGGTGAGACCACTGCGAAGAAGGGCGTCAAATGATAGATACCACTGCGATCATGTCGAAAAGGGGGATCAAATGGGATAAGGGCCAAATAATGGTGCCAGAGAAGGGTTGGGTCCACAAAACAAGTTATGTTAAAAATGATAGGTATCATTGGAATAGAGGCGAATAGAGGAACCCAGTGGGATAGGTCCCAAAGAAGTGTGTTGGCGGGGCCACTATACTCTTTTTTGTTACTCCTGCGGAGTTATACTTTGATCTGAAGAATACTACAATGTTGAAGTGCCCAAATTCGTAACAGGAAGAAATGTGTAGTAATTTCACAACCCGAATGTAGGAGGCACAGTTGCACATCAATATATCTTATCTGTTCTATTTTTGTTTATGTCCTAAAGGGAGGGGGGCGCACCATGAGAGAGGGGAACTCCCATTAGAAGAGGAAACTCAAAAATGGGGGAAGAAACCTCTTATCCTAAGTTTAAACCTCTCTCTAAATCCCCAAGGGGTCACCCAAGGTGTGGAATGGGGCCCCCATGTGGTCCCCATCACCAAATGGCCAATCCAATGGAGTTGGTGAGTCCCACAAGAGACAAATTCGCCCCCCTCTCTAAAGTTAAGTTTAATTAGAGGTAGGAAAGGGGGGATTTGATTTATTTCACCCCTTATTACATAGAAATGACTTAGGAAACAACTTTTCCCTCTTTTCTCATGTTTTACAACTTCTGGCAATATTTAACATTTTTAATTTAGCAAATTATTTGTTTTTTTTTACTGACTCAGAGTCCTAATGGACATTGACGTAGCAAAACTTGTCCAATTGAGCTAAAAATTGGTCCAAGGGTGTAGGGGTAATAAGCCATTTGATTTGAGTATCCATACCCCTATACAAAATACCAAGGACCAAATTTTTACATTTTACATAAAAAATAATTAAAATTTCCAATTTACGAAAAAAAAATATTTTTTAAAAAATCCTATGAAAACTTAATGAAATTCCACAAGACTCTAGGAGATGTTTAGCATGGTCATTTACAACACTTCTAAACCTTATTCACCCCCTGGGCTTTATCATTATAACGCCTTTCACCACTTTGAAGGATTATTTGAGTGAAAAACTCAAGGATAATTAAAATCTTTGGTAAACAAGATTAATTACTTGAGGAAAAAAAAACACTCGATGAAAGGACTTCCCTAATGATAAAGTCATAGGAAACTAACTAAAAAATGACCCATGCTAACATATTACATTACTTTCCCACGCAAGGGAGCAAACATTCCGAGTACATAAAAAAAAAAGTGTTGGGGGCAAAATTTCCCTGTTGAGCCATAAGTCTTCAAATATGTTGTACCACAAGGTACATAGCTTCATGGTACATGACGTTCACCCCTAGTTGAAATAGGTGGTAAACACGGCCCATGAAGTGTTCTTTGAGCTCTTTGATGTAGGACCATTGTTCCTGGAGGACCTGAATAGCTGAATTGTTTAAGCTAAGGTTGTTATTGATATTCTTGATGTCTTATGTGTTCTGGTGGGTGTAAACAATCAAGGTATTGAGTTCTTGGGCGACGATGGTATCCATTTGAAAAAAAATGGGCAAGAAAATGGTATAGGGGAAACAAAAGGGGGTTGTAGGGGTGGGTGATACCACTAAGAAGAAGGGTGTCAAATGATAGGTACCACTGCGATCAGGTCGAAAAGGGGGATGAAATGGGATAGGGGCCAAATAATGGTGCCAGAGAAGGGTCGGGTCCACAAAAAAAATTGTGTAAAAAATGATAGGTATCATTGGAATCGAGGCGAATAGAGGAACACAATGAGATAGGTCCCAAAGAAGTGTGTCGACGGGGCCACTATACTCTTTTTTTATACTCCGATCTGAAGAATACTACAATGTTGAAATGCCCAAATTCGTAACAGGAAGAAATGTGTAGTAATTTCACAACCCGGATGTAGGAGGCACAGTTGCACATCAATAGATCTTATATGTTCTATTTTTGTTTCCGTCCTAAGGGTTAGGGTATGCAGGGTGTCTACAAACAAGGGTTTGCCTTATGCTATAGCTCTCTGATATACGTGCGTGGTCCAATAGTAGTACTCAGCCCAATATCTCAGGGCACCAACTAAGGAGGCTAGACTGTGCCCTTAGCCATACTACCTAACTACCTAGGTACTAGAGAGTATCTTCTCGAGTGTTGTTTTCAGTGGCACTATAGTAGTTAGGCGATTGATCGGTTTATCTATGGAGGGCTTCAGGAGATCTAGGTTGATCTGTATACATGTGTTGTCTCATGTGCTACCACTCAAAGGGGTACCAACAGGGGCTACAAGGGTGGCCAACAAATGTGCACTTAAGTACCACTTCTATCTCTTGCATGTATGACTCCCCAACCGCAGATTTATGTGCATAACGACATATCTATGTAGCTTTAAGATGCCAGAATACGTCTCTACCCTGAAAAAAAATTAACCCACAATTTTCTGCCAAGGAAAGTGCTCTGATACCACTTGTAGTGTTCCAGATATAAAATAGTATGGAAACCAAAAAATATTTAGCTAGAAATGGCAGAATAACAATGATATAACCAGAACAATACCGAAATAACACCAGAATAACACAAGAAAGAGCACCTTGATTAATGATAGCAATGTTCACTTGCCTCTTCGAGGGGGCAACCTCCAGCAGAGTAGAGTTCTATTACAATAATATCCAAGACAATATTTCTCATAGCCTATACTCCTATTTATACAAAATCTGTCTATCCAAAAGAACAATCTAGAGGAAGATCCTTCTAGAGGCGGAAGCTTCTATTCTAGGTCTTCTTTCATTTGACTTATTCTTCTTTATTGCTAGGCTTTATTAATATTGACCTTTATTACATGGAATTATATTATTCTACCTACGTGAGGGGTTAGGGAGGTTAGGTCCCTAACAAATAGAATTATAGATAATTATATTTTGATTATAATAAAAAAATATAAAATTTGCAGATGTAAAGTTAAACTTTAATCAATGGATTTTTTTTTTTAACTTTTAAAAGTCAAATTGTATTTTGACTCCAAATTGATTACAAGATACCATGCCTTCAACAGGTATAATAAATTGATGAATACAAGTTGTGTCATACTACTCCTATCCATAACACTTCAAAATATGACTGAGCTAGAACAAAACTTCTAATTAACAAATCACAATAATAATAATATTTATTTATTTATTTATTTATGGTCTTTACCTTTGATTACTTGTTGTTACTGCAAACTTTGGATCATGCTAGATGGCGTAGATGAATTGTGTTTTTGTCTTTTACTATTGTTGGAACGAATGTGGAGTAAAACTTAATTTTAGTCAGAGATGGATTAAGATCTTGAGTTAGGGTTCACATGTCTGCAAACATCTAACTCTGTAGCATCTGGAAGAACTCTTATATAGCCAACATAGACTAATGAAGGGAAGAAAGACGGACCGCACCGAATGGATTCAGAGGGGGTGGTGCAAACCCCCTTTTACCACAATGTTGTAGCGAATGAAACCGCGGGAGCCAGAAGCAGGGGGTTTCCATTTGAGTCATCGCCTCATTTCCGTAACCAAGTCTTGCAAGATGAGAAATGCTTTGGCAAAGCCATGGAGGTGGAAGTCGAGTCGTCCCATCTAAAGGAAACTCGAACATGGGAGCTGGGGAAATGCATTCCATAAGCAACTAAGGCCCCAAGGTATGTGATTAATTTTGCTAGGGTTGGGGGGCACACTTAGTTCATGAAGTATCATGCCCTGATAGGCAAATTTTTAGGGTTATGGTCCTTTGAACGAGATTTTACACGCTAGATAAAAACATGGTAGAACCTTAAAGGAGATAACAAACTTTAACCCTAAAGGAGATTACGAACTTTAATCCTAAAGGAGATTACAAACTTTAGCTCAGCTCGAAAGGCTTCTTCACGATCATCTTCTACAACCTTGAATACAAGGACCGAATCTTTGAAAATGACCCATATTTCTTCAACTTTGCAGGGTTATATCTACGATTATGTCCGGAAAAAGAGGATTTCTCTTTTGTGCTAGTCTGGATCCACCTCTACTACCTTCCTTGGGAATTTTGGCTCGAATAAATCCTCATGGGTATAGGTAACACACTTGGAAGATATGTGAAATCCTCATAAGAAACAAAACAAAGGGGATACACTTCATATGCTCGGATTTGTGTATATATGAATATCTCCAAATCCTTGCCGGGATCGATTATCATGGAATATCAAGATGAGGACTGGCTCCAGACCATTGATTATGAACACATAACCTTCCGTTGTAGGAAATGTCACGAGCATGAACACTTATTTTGACATTGCCCCTTCAATCCTCATGCGAGAATAGAGGTTGGAGAAAAGTCGAAAGATGGATTTACACAGGTCACAAGTCGTAAGAAGCAACCTCCCAAGAAACCCAGCCAAGCGTGGGAAATAAGAGCTCCACAAGCAACTCCTTTGATGCCTTAAGCCAGTTACCGAAAGCAAAGGAAGTGGAGAACCCTCATCAACAAGAAAACCAACACAATGATAAAGGAAAATCCAAACAATCTCCAGACCCAGTCTTAGAGCAAGTAATGCCCCCTAAATCCCTTAATCAAATGGACACAGACAATGGCCCGAAAGGGGGGGGGGGNGGAAGTGGAGAACCCTCATCAACAAGAAAACCAACACAATGATAAAGGAAAATCCAAACAATCTCCAGACCCAGTCTTAGAGCAAGTAATGCCCCGTAAATCCCTTAATCAAATGGACACAGACAATGGCCCGAAAGAGGGGGGAGATACACAAATGAATGTGGATGAAAGAAACCTAGCCGATATTGATCTAGAAAAATTGGAAGAAGCATTCAATAGAAAGGAACTTCAATCCACTCCACTAGAGCAACTTTGAAAGGTCCACAAAGTCTACATTGACTACACGACAAGAGATACCTCATGGTTGGGTATTAGATCAGACCCAGGAAAAGATCCCAAACGAACGCCTAAAGAAGGAAAACGAAGGGGGCGTAAATCAACACAACATCTAATTAAAGAGGTAGGTAATTTTATGAATAACTCGAGACAGATCCAGTGTTTCACCAAGGGTTTCATGGAATGTAAGAGGTTTAAATGAAACAACCAAACATAGGATTCTTTGTAATTGTATCATGGGCAAGGATCCAGATATTCTTTTTGTATAGGAAACAAAATGTGTAGGTGATGCAACTGCAGATGTTTTCAGAAGATGTTGGAGGTAATGCAGTTTTATACACAATGACTCTAACAGAGCGGTAGGAGGACTAACCATCCTCTAGAAACTTGCCACAATTATTTTAGATCAAATACTCTCCACAACATGCACATTGTCGATGCACTACCAAGCCACAGTCTCCAACAAAGAGGGAGTTCTCACAAATGCTTATGGACCCCAAAACAATAAGGAAAAAGAGCATTTCCTGACCAGTCTCTCCTACCTAGGTGGCCTGATAGGATCTCAACAGTGGATTCTAGGGGGACATTTCGGCATCATCCTCACACTTGAAGAAAATAGAGGGGGCACAAGACGGATTTATCGGGATAGTGGTAAGCTACGAGATCTCATTGAACATCTACATTTGATTGATATTGAAACTATAAATGACACTTTCACTTGGTTTAACAAACGATAGAGAGCCCGACAAATTGCTTGTAGACTAGATCGATTCCTCGTTTAAAAAACCTTGATGCTCGATGGACCCTTAATTGAAGCAAGTATCCTCCCAAATTCAGGCTCCGATCACTAACCATTGCAGATGTGGATTGATACAATTAGTACACCCAAATATAAGCCATTTTGATTCGAAATTTTTTGGCTAACTCATCCAGATTTCCCAGAGCTCTCTCGATCTTGGTGGGAAAATGTGACAATCTCACACGACACACTAATGTATAGATTCCAATAAAGGCTGAAGAATTTCAAGCAACAGGTTTAGGACTGGAATAAAAATGTTTTTTGAAATATATTTCAGGCACAAAAGTCTTTAGAACAACGTTTGGAGGAAATCCAACAATAATCCATTGTACAGGGCTACTCAGACCCTATACGACAGGAAGAGGAACTACTTAAACAACAACTAGAGGAAACACACAAGCATGAGGAAATCTTATTGAAACAAAAATCTAGGGTTCATTGGCTCAAGGAAGGGGAAAAGAACACCAAATTCTTTCATAGATCCCTGGTGCATAGACGATACACTAATTGTATCACTAAGCTATAATATGAACATGGGAACCCAATTTTGGACCATGGGAGAATATAATCTGAGCTGGTAAACTACTACAAGAGCCTTTTGTTAGAGCCACTCCTTGATCTCACTTCAACCATCAACAGAGCAATCCAACACATACCTGCCATCATTACTCCTGAACAAAATCAAGCCCTCATGATACCAATCACCATTGAAGAGGTAGACCAAGCCATCAAAGAAATGCCTATAGGAAAGGCATTGAGACCGGATAAATTTACAACAGACTTCTTCCATTATTGTTGGTCGATGATAAGAGAAGAGGTCTGGCTACTAGTGGAGGAATCCAAGACTTCTAGGTAGGTGCTCTCAACACTCAATGTTACTTTTCTTAGTCTTGTTCCCAAGGAAGAGAGGATCACTCATTTGAAGCAATTTTGACCCATTGCGCTCTGTAATGTAATCTGCAAGATCATTACCAAAGTTATTGCTCTCAGACTAAATCCCATCCTCCCTTTCATCATCTCCAAGGAGCAGTCGGGTTACGTAGAGGGGCGCCAAATAATGTACAATGTCATATTGGTTCATGAAGTGATCCACTCACTTAAATCCACCCGAACCCTAGGTATGATTATTAAGCTTGATCTCTCCAAATCTTTTGATTGCCTTAGGTGGCAGTATATGCAATCCCTCCTCTGAACTTTTGGTTTTATTAGGGATTGGATCCAATGGATAATTAACCTTACCTCCTCTGCTTTCTTTTACATCCTAGTCAATGATGTACCCTCCCAACCTTTTTTCACCCTCTAGTGTTATTCGTCAAGGGGATCCTCTCTCTCCTCTTCTCTTCATCATCATGGCTGAAGGTTTGGGATGCTATATTACTTCCTCTATTGAATATGGCTCTCTTCAAAGGCTCCCCTTACATGGTCTGCAACCTGTTGCTTCTCACAACTAGTTTTTGGACAAAACCATCTTGACAGGTACACCCATTGTACATGATGCAATCAATCTCAGGTCCATCCTTTCATATTTTAGTGAAGCTTTTGACACCTCCTGTAAGTTGGATAAATCTCGGCTTTTCTTCAATACTCCCCCGGCTATTTAACGACAAATTTCATGACTTCTAGGCATTCCTAGGAGCTCCCTTCTGTCCAATTATCTTGGCATTCCCCTTTTTGACTCAGCTGCAAAAAATATCTCATGGGATGCCCTCTTCCAATCCCTTTCCAACCATTTGAACTCCTGGACCTTCATATCCTTTAATCTAGTTGCACGTCTTATTCTCATAAAATTGGTCCTTCAAGCCATCCATGTCTATCTTTTCTTTGCCCTGGCAGCCCCACAATCAGTCATTAAAGCCATCTGACATCTCCAACGGAACTTCCTTTGGCGAGGTCACAATCCTAGGAAAAAATGGGCTCTTGTCAGCTGGGAGAAAGTTTGCAAGCCAAAGTCCATTCGGGGGCATGGACCCAGGGACCCAGGTAGACTAAATAACATTATGGGAGCCAAAATATGGTGGCACTGGTTCAAGTACCCGACTGAATTATGGGTCGAGTTTTGGAAGAAAAATACGCCCCCCCATATTAATGAGGCACAACTTATCAGACTAAATGATCAGATCCAAGGCTCAAATATCTGGAATGCAACCGATGTAATCACCCACTCATTTAGGAACATTCCTTCTGGTAAATATCATCCCATCCAGAATGGATGAGATGCTTTATTTTGGACAAACTCATGGCAACATTTACCTTCTATGTAATCCTTGGATATTATGCGCCGCATCCTGTGCCACATGCAATAACTGGAGTCCCTAATGGTTGCAAATATTTGGTTGGATGCTTCCCATCATACTCTTTGGCGGACCTGGACAACTCTTTCCACTTATCTCAATAGTCCAAATGACTGTGACCTGCAACCTTAGCAAGTTGTTGTAGCCTAGAGAAGGATCCATATCAGGGAGGGCCCGAATATTCTCCGTCAAGGTCACTCTCCCTTGGGCACATTCACGATTAAGAAAGCCTACATCCTCCAGGCTATTTTTCATGCTCAACCAAAAGAAAACATCTGGAAAATCATTTGGAGGACACGATTGTGGCCAAAAGTTTCCACTTTCCTTTGTCTCTTGGTTTAGAATTGCATTCTCACCTGGGATAATCTTAGGAAAAGAGGGTTCATTGGACCCTCGATTTTCCATCTTTATTAGCAATGGGAGGAGTCAATGGAGCACCTACTAAATCAATGCTCCATTAGTGGGGAGATCTGGGACCATGCTTCATAGATCATGAAGAAAACAAACAAAGCAAGAGATAATATTACAAGAACCATAGAGAATTGGGGAACAAAAACCTTCAAAAATCCAATTTTAAATAGGATATGGCTACTACTCCCAATATTTGTAGTCTAGCAGATTTGGAAAGAGATAAATGTGCACGTTTTTCATTCCCAGGTTTCTCCCCCTTCCCTCATCTAGTCAAGTATTTTTGGCAATACACACGAAATAATTCGAACCCAACATTGGACCCAGGAAGATCTCTCTTATGATCTCAAGGAAAGCATCATTCTTTCTACTTGGCAGATAAATCTACATTGCAATCTTCCCATTATGTCCCAACATCCCAACTCCTCTCTTTCTTCTAGCCCCACCTCCTGGCAATGCCCCCCTACATGCTTTTTCAAGATGAACTTTGATGGTGCTTCGAAGGGTAATCCTGGACCTGTGGGGTTTGGGGTGGTTCTTCGAGACAATACTGGCCAAATTAAACACATTATGGCTGGAAACCTGGGGCATGACACTAACAACTTTATGGAGCTCTAGGGCCTTATTAGAGGAATCCAGTTAGCTTGCAACCTAAATTTGAATCAACTAATTATTAAAGGGGATTCTCAAGTGATTATTTTGTTAGCCACCAAGATCATAAACGGGTCTGATCCTGCAAAATTTCCCCTTAGATGGTGTCTTCTTGGCCCCTCTCTCACTCTTATCCCCTCCCATGTACAACGAGAAGTGAACAAGGTTGTTGACAAGCTAGCGAATGAAGGAGTTTCTTCACAAGAATATGGCATCACAGTTGATGCCAATCTCCTTCCTGCACCTCCACTGCTGCTACAATATATTGAGTTAGTCCACAGAGATTGTTCTCACCCGGATGGGGTGACAGTTGGACATCATGTGCCAAGGGTAGTAAATGTACCATGTTGCCACCCATCCTTCTCTTCTCTTCCTGATGCATAACATTTACACAACTTGGACGGTGGTGATCTTGTGCAACGCGGGAGACTTAATGAGTTGCTCGATGCAAGAGTTGGAGTGTTATAGGACTGGTACGAGGTTGACACAATATTTCAACTCATAGTTAATGGTTGTTTCTATTACCAATTTTGAAAACTTAGTGGAGGTAAGGCATGTCATCCACTCCATTTTGTTTGTTCAGGCGTTATGGGTGGCTTCCTCCACCCTCACTAGAATCTTTCTTGCTCACGGTTCTCTGCTCTTCTCACCCTTTCTCCCCTAGCCTTCTGATATTCCTCCCAACACAATTCCACGTGAAAGGGGTAAGTCGAACCCAACACAATTCCACGTGAAAGGGGTAAGTCGAAGCATGGCCCGACCTACTACAATTTCATGGATGGATGACTTCGTTCGAGTCCTTCTTCTGTGCCAATTCCGCCTACCTCCACTGGCCCAATCCTTGTTGGCTCTCCCTCAATTAATTCTCCCTTCACTGATTAGAATTGGATGGGTGATAAAAGCAACCGGGTTTTCATAGAAGAAGAATTCGCTCCGATGCCTTCCCAGTCTCCTCGAGATTCTCTTTTGACAACGACCACAGACTTACATGCCTCTCTTCTCCATTCCTCCCAAGAGGCAGATGTCGACCCTACCCCAGTTTTGGTGAGTTTCCCAGTCACATAAGAGAATCCTCCTACTTTGTTTGATGACAGGGTTCTAGACGAAGCTCGCCTAAGAATTGAGCTCCACCCCAATGCAGATTCCATGCCAAAGATGCCTCGCAAATGCAACTTCTTAGAAGATCAACTACAACTCATCTTCGACCTGAGAAGGGATGTTGCTGACCAACTTTATCGTCAAACCATCCTCTGTCGCCGGTTGGATGCCTTCTTCGACTCTCTTTCAAGCGAGCCTGTCAAAAGCATATGCCCGACCTGCTGCCAGCCTTATGTATTTGCTGGAACTTGGCCTCAACTCTCTAGTGGCGATGGCAACCCAGGTTCTTCTAGTGTTTAATTTTTATGCTCATGTCTTGTCTCTATGTTCAAAATAGTTATAACTACAGTTTTGGGTGGACTACGTTTTGTTTTTTAGCTACTTATGTATATCAATATAGACATGGATGCTTTCACAAGACTACAACCTGTTCTGGTTTCCATTTGTACGACATAACAAGTTATCAACTTTGACATTTGTACTGGTTTGTTGATTATCTAAGGTAATACATTTTTATTTACAAAAAAAATAAAATTATTTATTTATGATTAATAATAATATTATTATATTAAATTTAAAGTTCACTTAAAATCAATATAAAAGGCTTTTTAAAATGGAGCACAAATGAATTATATTTCAAGATAAAAGGCTTTTTAAAATCAAGATAATATTATATCTCTTACAATAAGAATGAAGAATGATCACATTAAATGACAAGTAATACCAAATCAATAAAGTAATAAAGACACAAATGGTTAAAATAATGATCTCTTATATTAATAATGGATTAAAATAATGATGTCTCTCCGATCAAGAATGATCACATTAAATGACTCATTAAAGTAATGGCTAGGTGACACTTTGTGGGATTTTTTTTAATTAAATATTATAACTTGACAATATCTATTAAAACCACATATATCATTGTGTCCAACCATAGAAAATTAAGAATTTCAAATTCTATAAAATAAAAAATAATTTTTATTTTTTAAAATATTAACATTAATAAAAGAAATGTAAAAACTTTAAAAATATGTATGCAATCACAAACAACTAATTGCAAATAAAAAAAAATTAACTCATAAACAATTACAATATATAGTACTTATTAACACTTAGAATAAACAATAACAATATAAACCATAACATAAACATAAACATAAAAAAAACAAAAAAACAATACAACAAATTCAATCATAACAATATTCAAATCATTGCACTCACACAATAATGTAAAATGCCACATCTACGTGGACCATTACACTTATACCTAATTACATTAAAATACTCAAATGATAGACAAATTAATATTAATAATATGATAGGATTTTAGCTAAGTACTCATCTTAATTCAACACTCCTTATTTTAAAAGAAAAATGCTTTGCTCGAAAGCAAGTATGATTCAACAAAAACATAACTAACTAACTAAATATGGAATTTGTTGAATAATAATAATAATAATAATAATCTATTTTTAAGGTCACACCAAGCCAGCACACCAAATTGGTGTATGAGACCCCCTTGTTTGTGGGACAAGGGACCCTCTCCGCCCAACAATTTGACTAGTAAAGTCCACGAAAATATACATACCCTACCCCTCTGGATTTGAACCTGTAACCTCTTAAGAGGAAACACATGTTCTTAACCATTCAAAATTTGACTCTTAATATTTTTTATATCAAATATGGTTAAAATTTCAACATACTTTCCCTTAAACATACTCATTAACAATGACAAGAAGTTGTTTGTGGGCCTTTTGGGCATTGCAAAAATTGCTATCGTTAGATGAGGCTCGAATGACACTTTTAATACACACAACGTTATAGATTGAACATCCCTTAATTGCACTCCTATCAATGGGAATAAGTTCATGCAGAAAGAATTGGTTTTGAATAATGTATTATGCTGTTCACTTATTCGTGTGAATAAAACAATTAATTAGCTTCTTATTTTTGGCGGTGATTTAATCAGCTTCTTAAAAGTGCCTTAAAAACATATAAAACTGTAAATGGAGATGCCTTTTTGTCATTTTGCTTTTCGCATATTGCGGCAGTTAAAAAGACCCTCAATATATATATACATTATTTTTGTTCTATCCCTCTATATATACATTGGCGGCTGAAAACGCATATATATATATATATATTTTTTTTTTTGCTCTGACTTTTAAAAGTATATATATACTTGTTCAGGGCCTCAAAATATATACATTGACAGTTGAAAAAAGGCCAAATATATATAGACACTTAAAAATATGTCATAATAAAATTAATAAAATTAAACACCTGCCCATATCATATTCGTCATAAACTAGAAAATAAGGGGAGAAACGAGTTGAGATATCTTTAGAATGTTTACTAATTTTTCCTCTTCTTTATGTTCCGTTCGGAAAGGAAGAAGAACTCAATGATCGTTCGATTTTTTTATATATATATATATATTTTTCTTCTTCTGCCTGGCCTCAAAATATATACATTCACAATTTAAAAAAGGTCAAATATATATACATTCACAATTTAAAAAAGGTCAATATATATATACATTCTTAAACTTGTATTTTTTACAAATGCGGGGTCCACTCATTCGTTCGTGGGAAACAAAATGAAATATGTACCCACTTTGCAAAAACAAAATAAATCCAACAATTATATATACATAAATTTAGAGAGCTAAGTGATAAGCATATACGAAAACAGAGTCCATTCCTTCCTTGTGATTTGACATCAAACTTTAGACCGCAGGTCGTCTTAGGGTATATATATTTTTATTAAAGCGCAGGTTGTCCCACGATTATATTTTATTATGATTATAAAGTTTATATTCTTTGTTCGTAGAAAGATTAAAGCATAATATTAGTTAATGAAAGTTAGTGATATACGAAAACAGAGTCCATTCCTTGTGATTTGACATAAAACTTTAGACCGCAGGTCGTCTTAGGGTATATATATTTTATTAAAGTGCAGGTTGTCTCTAGATTATATTTTATTATGATTATAAAGTTTATATTCTTTGCTCGTAGAAAGATTAAAGCATAATATTATGATAATGAAAGTTAGTAATATAATAATAAGGTTTAAACATCATTTTTGTTTCTGATTTTCTTTTTTTCTTTCTTTATATATATATACATGATAATATGTAATTTGAGTGGGTCTAATGATTAAGAACATGTGTTTTCTCATAAAAGGTCATAGGTTCAAACTTAGAGGGGTAGGGTATGTACATCTTCGTAGATAAGTAGAGGGGGTCTCTTGTCCCACAAAGAAGGGGGTCTCATACACCAATTTGTGTCTAGCTTGGTCATGACCATAAAATTAGATTATTATTATTATTAGTAGTAACCTAGTTAATCTTAGTATTAATATGGTATAAAAATGAGTACAAACAACATCTTCTATGGCCTGCTACTTGGGAAATCGAGACCACAGAAGTGACAACAAGTCATAGTATTTATCATGTTGATTCATATTAACATAAATTGAAATAATTTCCTTCCTACCCTAACATCAATAGAAAAACCAATAAAATAACAATGATGGAGAGGGAGGCTAGTGCTCCCTCTCAACAAAGATGCCAAAGACTTTAAAAGGCTATGTTCGAATCTCATCTTCCTACTTTAGGCTTCTTCTTATTCCATGTTGTTACACTAGCTCCTCCTCCACCAGAATAGGATTGGAGAGAAATCCTCCATACCCTTGGAAGGGATTAGTATTCTCTAGGGGAGAACAAGGAGGGCCTATCAGAGTAGCCACTAAAATCTCAATGTTGAAATTTTCCTTGCACAAAGTGTCAAACTTTTGTTCTAGGACATGTAGCTTATCCTAGATGTTATTATGTAGGATGCCCTTCTCCTCAACAATTTAAGCAATGAATGCCTTGTTGAGCCATTAAAGTTCCATGAGCTTAACAACTTTGGTGTCCCTGGTTCGAGAGTAACTAGGGTCATGAATCTAGTCCTTGAACTCAACCTCTAACTGCTCCTTAGGGAGTCATTGTCTCTGCCATTTGATCTTTTTCTCCATGTCCTCAATCTCCCTCTTTGTTTCCTCAAAGAAGTGGAGATGAAAATTTGAGGTTGCCCTTAAAGCTTCCTGCTAAGCCTAAGTAACATGATGTGGCATTTTACTAGGAGGGGAGGGTTTGGGAGCAAAATGCGAACCCTTGCAGGTGTTCCTCTTGTTGTAAACATAACTTGAGGTATGGTTGATGGGCTTCATGATTGAGATAAGGAAAGACCCAATGAGAGCAACCACAAGCCCCAAGCCAAAAAGAGGGCAGATGAAGGATCTCCCCTAAAGAAACAATGAACAAAACCTCCCCATAGAATCAAGATGAGAAAATCCTCGTAGGGACTTTAAGATCAAGGTCGAGGAAGATCCATGACACGTTTCCGCTAATGACTCAACCCTCCACCAAAAGATAAGAGAAAAACCAACCACACTGTATAATTCCCAAGATTTCAAGCAAACCAAGAGCTATGGGTAACCAATAGGATAGAGCCCAAAACTAGGAAACTAGGAGAGAGGGTGTAGGGACATTGCTAGGCAAGGATGAAAGGTAGACCAAGCACCAAGAAGGAAGGGGAGCAATGCTTCCATCACCTAGTAAACCAACAAAAACCACCACAACTATCCATACAATATAAGAATGAAACAAACAAAACCAAACTAACAAAGCATGCAATAGATTGCTAGTAGCTTGGATTTCTAGAACCATGGCATGTCGAAACTAAAACTCCTACGAACTGGTTTATCCAACCACCCTCAACATCTACTATAAACCCTTCACAACCTACACCTTACGTCATGAAACAGTTCGCCATAACTCTGGCTTCATCATTTGCAAAACCACTACCCTAAGTGCTTGTAGTATCCATTAAAACCAGAATACTAACTCGGTACAAACACACTACAATGATGTGATAGTCATGGAATGAATTACATGGCCTCTCTCCTCCATGTGGGGGAGGCCCTCTCATCTTCAATTGTCACTTTATTCATGGATTTTTATTTTATTTTTAATATTATTTTAATGTGAATTTCATATTTTTGGAAATCTATTATTAATTTTATGTGATTAAAATTGTTATATAATGTTATTGTATTTTTCATTTATATGTTATTTTCAATATTTTTTATAATGTGATTTTTAAAATTATTTTATTATTATTATTTAAAAAAATTATATTCACAATGAGTTAATACAAATTAAATAGATAAATTCTAATGCTAAATATTTAAAAATTTACAAAATTGTGAAGAGTCCACTCATAGATTGAGTTATTTTTACAATTTTTTCCATCAAACTAAAAAAAACTTCAATTATAATTTTTAATAAATTGGTTTAGCAAATATGTTAGTTTGAAAAACATAAAAACATGAATGTTTAATGGAAAGTGTGCTCATTCTTTGTATTGGATTCCAAAACTACATTTTCAAATTCCACCTCCCCTTGTTTGTTTGTGTATTATATCTTTCTTATTAGTAGTTGCTTTGACAAACCCATTAGAGATTTTTGGAATAGAAACCAATGAATGTGAACTTCTTGCTAGACCCAAAATCAACTATATTGTATGTTCACTAGACCCAAAATCAACTATATTGTTATGTTGTAAGACACTCTATTAATATTAATGAGATGAAAAATTGCTACTGGTAGGTTTTTAGGTTTTTAGTTTGACACAAAATCCTCTATTAGACTTAGCTAAGGTCAACAACTAACAACTTCATAAGGTGCACACTTATTAGTGTGACAATGACCTTGCATGGTGAATGAAACATGACCAAAATTAAAGCAAAAGTGAATTGAAGACCACCCTTTGAACCGAGGATGATCCAATTTGTTATCCACGATAGAGGAGAGCCCAAAATGTTGAGACTCATCAAAGCATGAGATTGAAACTAACAAAGCTATTGTCAATATGGTTGAGAGACGAGAGCCAAAAACAATCATAAAAATCTCACCTTTATTGAGCAAGTCCATCTCATCAATTTTTAAGTAGTTTTGTCTATCAAGTTTGGAGGTATGAATGAATAGTATAGGGGGAGATGATATAGTTGTAACCACTCTCATTTGTATCAATGTGATGTGCCACTTGTCCTTTATAGATTTGAATCTATAATTTTAAAGAGGAAACACAAATTTTTAATCATTATGTCTATTTATTTTCTTTCTCATTTTTAGTTAATTATTTTAATTGAATTTTTATAAGTTAACTTTCATTTGTATCAATGTGATGTGCCACTTGTCCTTTATAGCTTTGAACCTATAACTTTCAAGAGAAAGCACAGTTCTTAACCATTCTCTCCATTCATTTTCTTTCTATTTTTAATTAATTATTTTAATTAGGATTTTATAAGTTAATTTTATATTTTCTTTCATGGTTTACAATTTTTCTTTCTATTTTTAGTTAATTATTTTAATTAGATTTTTATAATTTAACTTTATATTTTATTTTTATTTTTGATGGTTTACTATTACGATTTGGAATCTTTTTTAAGTTGGATTATTTTTAGTTAATAATTTTAATCCAAATCACAATGTGTAGTTGCCATTTTTATATACTATTTATAACCGGAATCCTGTTATTCTTCACCGGTCCAAATTTTTGTATGTACAAAAATAATTTTTCTTGATGCGTACGAGTCAAAGCTACCGGAAACCGAAAGCTTGTACTTGTCCATGGCTGCCAGTTACTGGACGTTAGAAAATCTATTTTCCGAGTGCGTACTTGTCAAGTCTGGTTGGTGGTGGGTGTTCGTTACCTTTGAAAATACACACGCGTGACAAAGAATTAGCCGATAAACATTTATTTAATGGCCATGGACTGCTTGGGATAAGCTAAAATAACTGCAAGGAGACACTGTGGGCCATAATAATATAGGCTGAGATGCGCTTCTTTCCTTCCAGTTTCAAATTTTTAAAAGAAACCATGGGTCTTCTTTCCTTCCAGTTTCAAATTTTTAAAAGAAACCATGGGTCGGGACTCGCGTTGATTGTTTTTGGTTTGAAGTCGACGAGATTATAATGATATTTTTATAGAGTTCAGCGGGATTCGAACTCTGTCCTTTACGAATCATGAAGCAATGGCTGCAGCTTTGGCGTTTCTTTACCAAGCTCGCTCGTTAGTTAGCTGAAAGTGGCGCCGTTCCCGGCGGGCAAGTTTATCGGTGAGTGGCCTGCTTCCCGACGACGAATCTGAATCTGCTTTTCGGTATTTCGTAAAAGCGTATCGCCCAGGTGTTTGTTTTCCGTTTTCTTTCCCTTTTAGGGGAGGGCCAAAGTCAGGGCTTGGAGTTTAAATTTTAGCTGGCAGGCTGAGTTGGCAGAGCAGGAACGGAGCGAGGTTATTTGACTTGGATGGATGGATGGATGAGCTGGCAGGGGTCTTTGCAATTAGGGCGCTTTGAATGCTCATTTAAGAATAGTTTCCGACAGAGATAGGGGCGGAGGAACAGGATTCTTCCTCCACTGTCTTAGCAGTGACGGAACCTTCTCGAACGCCTATATAACAAGCGTTAATTTTACTGAGACTCCTACAGGCCGAGCGCTGAATAAATCGATGGATGAATAAAGGAATCGGCCGCCCTAAATCTTTTGGTCTCCCTCAGGCTTGGATTTTAGTGCTTGTTCAATTGACGAATTCAGCATATTATAGAGTCTGAATGGCAGCGTCGCAGCACTGTTGTGGAGTGTCTTTCTGGCTATATCTTCTGATAATTTTAGCACTGGTGCTTTTCGCTGGCTTGATGTCTGGTCTTACCCTCGGCCTAATGTCTCTGGGACTCGTCGACTTGGAAGTTCTTATTAAGTCTGGCAGGCCTGAAGATAAAAAGCACGCCGGTATTTCTTTTCCGCACACAGAATTATTTTATTGATTCTCGTTAAAGCCTTTGTTACTGCAAATCCGCCTTCTTTATTTCCGTGCCTTTTCTGGTTCATAACTTTTCATTTGAGATGCAAATTATACTCAGCGGATAATTTAATTTAATTTTCGGCGAATCAAATTACAGTCTCTGCCTGCAATTCCCTTCAAAATTTGGTCGAGTGGTCTGGGAAAAGAAAGAAAGCATATACGTACTTAGCAGAAAGGACTTCAATTTTTTTGATTAATTGTAGAATAGATGCTTCCAGTTGTCTCTAACAAAGGCCAAAAGATATACTCAAAGTAGTCAGACTTATACCTACCAGAGTTTTTGACAGAATTCTGTTTGCAAGTTGGAACCAAGCCTTCAAAAATATTATTCTATTCGCCTTTGGCAAGTTGCCCTTAAGATTGGCGGAGTCTCTGATGGGATTCCTTGCGAAACTGCTAATGCCTATATCACCTTTGTAATTTATATTTTTACTGGGTAATGCTTTAAAGACCCCACATATGTAATGAATTACATTGTATTTGGATAATGAATTGCATTATATTTTGATTACAGACCTGGAACTTTAGGCAAAACGCTATGCCTGCTTTATTTAAATTTTATTATTTTGCTGCATTGCAGTGTTGCTGGAGACGACGGTGCAAATTTGTAGCTATTATGCATTTGTAAATGTTGCAAACCTTTTTAGCTTTGAGAACACCATCATAGTGCATCATGTCCACTGTTTTTTTTTCCCAAATATCTTGTCCTTCTAACTAGATGCTATAAGCAATTCCAATATACATTAATAAATATCGGTACCTTCACTTAGAGGTAGCATGCTCCTTCGATCTCACCTAGATTTCAGTCGAGCAAGAAAGCACAATGTTTTAGAAGCTAGAAAGCAGTAGACCTGTTTTAAAAACTTATCTACGTCCAATTCTTCAAACTTGTCAATTTGGTGTGCTCAAGTGCAATAGGGTAGGGGATAACAGTCCTTTTGTAAGATATGCATTCATTGTATAGGACCTGGGGTGATGGCCTCTTAGCGAGGGGGTAGAGCTCATGCTTCTTTCTTTCTTGGTTTTTAATACTTTGCTTTTCTTGTTTGTTTTTTTCCTCCGCATTTTGAATTAGGGCCTTTTCTCTTTCTATATCATTTTTTATAAAGTTGCATCAACCTTGGGCATTCAAGCCCCTTCTTCTCATGGGATTATGAAGCACAAACCATTTTGGGATACATGTAACAACCAACCCAAAATAAAGGACGATGGATAGGTCATAGATGGAATGTGTTATTCATGGTAAGGGACATGGACACGTTACTCCTGTTAAGGCCCCCCTGTAGAGCAACTTTGCCCAAGAGTGACAACACTTGACTAGAAGATGATGATGACCACCAAGGTGAGACAAGGAAAAAATTATAAATTCAAAGCATTATGATTCACTATCCAATTCAACCCATGATCACCATTTTCATGCTCCAAGTATTGACATGATCACTTGATATGAAGCATTAAAACAATGTACTTGAATGTGTAATGCACCCTGCCATATGAGTGAGTTGAGATGAACATGTAATGAAAGACATTTGTGGGCAGCTGTATGTGGAGAGTCCGTAATGGAATCATCTGAATTGTTGTCTAGAATGTGGATCATGAAAGAAAAACTCCTCTAGTTACCCCTAGAATTGAGGGGTTAACAGGACCAAGGCATCAATCAAATATGTAGCCATGTACACAAGTTAATACAACATATAAAGTGAGTCATGTTAATGCAAAAGCCACTAGATAGATCACATTAAGTATCCTCCTCAAAATTCACACTAGCTCATAAAGTTATACAATTTGCCAAGTTTAGGTATGTGAGGATCATTATTAACCCCTATTAGGTGTGCCGATATCGAAGATAAGTAGTATTTCCCAAGAAATCCATCAAGGAGTATGTGTAATGACATATGGTATGGTTTGGGGTTTACTTCATGGGCGATGGCATAGTCATGAAAGGTCATGTATGGTAGTCATCCTCATGAGTGTATGGGGGAGTGCTTAGGCAATGAGTTACCCTTTCCTCGACATTGTGTCATTCCAAACCTCTATTTTCCTCTTTCTTTATTCATTCAACCTTTTTTGGCTTTTGATTTTCATTTGCTAAGTCCTTTTGTTAGGTATGCATTGATTGCATAGGACTCGGGGTGATGGCCTCTTAGCGAGGGGGTAGAGCTCATGCTTTTCATTCTTTCTTGATTTTTTGACTTCGCTTTTCTTTTTGTTTGCTTTGCTTTGCATTTTGAATTATAGCATTTGCTCTTTCTATATCATTTTTTTTTATATCAAGCTGCATCAACCTCGAGCATTCTAGCTCCTTCTCACGGGATTATGAGGCATGAATCTTTATGGGTGACATATGACAACTGACTCAAAATATATAATAACGAAAACGAGATAGATGGAGTGTGTTCTGTATGGACTGGGATATGGACATGTTACCCCTATCAAGGACCCCTAGTAGTACAACTTTGCCCAAGAGTGACAACACTTGACTAGGAGATGATGATGACCACCAAGGTGAAACAAGGCAAAAAGTATCAATTTAAAGCATCATGATCCATAATCCAATTCAAGCCACGATCACTATTTTCATGCCCAAAACATTGAACATTATCATTCGATATGAAGTATCAGAACAGGGTACTTCATGTGTGTCATGCACCATATCGTTTGATGTGAGTGAGTTGAGCATAAAATGGAAGGCATCTATGGGCAACTCTCTTTGGGGAATCCAGAATGTCATCATTGGAACTGCTATCTGTAATGTGGATCATGGAGAAAAAATCTCTTCTTGTTACCCCTAGATGTGAAGGGGTAATAGGCCACCTTAGACTCTTTGCCTTAGGGAACCTAGTTGCAGTTAGGGAAGCCCCCCTTGTGTAGGATTACCCAACCTAAAGTGAGGGAAGTAGTTGTTGAGGTGACAGTGGCAATTCATCCGAGTTACACTCAAGCTTAATACCTTGTGAGGGCTTTGCACTAAGAGGTGCAAGTTTGTGTGATAACAGGAAGTATGCTTACAGGTACAACATTCCTATGTGCAACCCTCCTATGTGGTGACATTGTGCAAACTTCCTATGTGCCCCTAGGGTTGCACTTAGTTTTGGGACTTTGAATATCTTTGAGTGTAGGTCTGGGAGGTAACACATCCTTATACCTCTTTTTGAATGGACATGCCCTCTGATAAGATTACTGATGATTGCTACTATCGTTTTCACCTGTTTCTAATGTAACAACATGATACATTGCAGATTTGATTTGCATGATTATATTCTGTCTTTGCAAATACTTTGCTAGTTTAGTTGTATGCCAAGAGGTATATTAGTCTAGCAATATTAGGTTGTTAAGTTTTCAAATTTTATATATGGATTTCATTGATTACTTTTGGTCCTTAACATACTTTTTTTCTTTCCTTTTCTTTTTATACTTGAAGATAGTGTTCTACTTCTTATATTTCCTTGAGAACCATTTTTTTGTAGAATGTAAAGCTTGGTCTTCTAGTGATAAAAAATGTTCTGAGAGCTAATGGCAATTTATTAATATAATTTCTTGACAGAAAAGATCTTACCTGTGGTGAAGAATCAACATTTGTTACTTTGCACCCTATTAATTGGAAACTCCTTAGCCATGGAGGTGTGTAAATCTTTTCTCGACAATTTGGGTCATGGTTCAAATCCTTTTGCAAATACTTGCATGTCTAGCATATTCATTCTCAGATGATGCTTATAAGTTGGTTTTTCCTTCTTGTTCTCCATTCAGGCTCTTCCAGTTTTTCTTGATTCGCTAGTGGCTGCTTGGGGGGCTGTTTTGATATCTGTTACTTTGATTCTGATGTTTGGAGAGGTGAGTTTGGGAATCCTATGATGCTTTACTGTAAATTAAATCATCTTCTTTGTGTTGCTTCTGTGCAATTAACTGTTATGCTTTTGTATTTACTCATATGAACTTCAGATCCTTCCTCAAGCAGTTTGTTCTCGCTATGGCCTGGCAGTTGGAGCAGCAATGGCACCATTTGTTCATGTGCTTTTATTGGTATTTTTTCCGGTTGCATATCCCATCAGCAAGGTATGCTCTTATGTACCTTAATTTTTAGATTGGGAGATTCCAGTTAAAGCTTCAATCTGTATGTGATATTTGTATGCAGGGGCATTTATTCAAGTTATTCTCTCTCTGAACAACTGAGGCTACTATACTTGCTAGATATTTTGCAAATATGTCATGCTCACGTGGACAAACAGATCATAATAATAATAGAACAAAGAAGTTATAAGAAAGACTGAAATTTAAGTTCTCATCTTTTGTTTTGGTGACAATTTGGGATCTACAACGCCTTCAAACTCTTTGCACATACTAACAAGATTTTCTGATCTAATAATTATCCTTATTTCCATTGGCCTGGAATAGATTTAACAATGGACACATTTGGAGGCCATATGACCTCCTGTTGTCTTGGTGTTTGTGAGATGTTTCACCTGAGCAGTGAGTAACACATTTTGTTAACCTACAAAGACTGAATTACTAGAATATTCTATACAATATCATATAACTGTATAAGAATTTATCCAATCTCATTATCAATAGTACTGACTGTTATCACGCAGTTTGTAGTTAGGATAGTAAATGGATGAAGAGTAGTCAAACTGGCGTAACTGGAACCAATCCCACCCAATGTCACCTCAATGGGATGGTTCTTTCTGTTTAGGGAGGTAAGGCCTAGGGGAGACATCCCCGATGACCTGGGGTTTTGAGAAGGCAAAGGATTGTAAGATAAAGGTAAGTTTCCCCCCTCACAAGTCACCACCGAGCAGATAGTCCGGCTAACAGCCAATAATAAAGTATAACCCAAAAGAGAGATACACCTGCCTGAGACAAAGCAACAAGAAAATGATATATGCAAGCTTGCTCACTTGGTTAGTA
>SNQJ01S0098059.1:31284-45226 GCA_010110895.2 Picea sitchensis | reverse complement strand
GTCTCTTTTTCTGCACATCCCCTCTCAGCAGTTCTGCAATTAATTCAAACTATCATTTACATTCATTGACCTCTTCCTGCAGGTCCATTTACAGCACACATTCATACTTATGAGTTTTGCCATAGTCCTTGGCCAGTTCAGTTTTATTTACAATCTGGGGGAAACAGGGTGTTACACTAGGAAAGTTGGTAGAGTACTGGTTGAGCTCGATATTCATCAAGGGCTACCGGAAACTCTAGATATTGAATGGCGTGGGAAACATTTCCTCCAGAATTTAGACTATCTCGGCATTCTGTTCCGCTGCAGTATCTGTAGAAGTACAAAACATCTCAGGAGGGACTGTAAAGGATTTGAATATGAGGATATTCAATAGGAGGAGACTAAACCTGTCTACTATGAGTCGGATTTGTCCATGGAGACGAGATTTTACGGTTCGGGTGAGACACTAGTAGATAATCCTGTTTTTTTTCCACTAGACAACAGTGACTCTGTCTCGGGTAAGTTACATACTTTTTGTCCAGGTTTTTTTAATTCTCTGACTGTTTGGGAAAGAGAGTTTCTTAATTCTTTCGAGTGTTTAAAGAAGTTGACCACAAATGGCATCCCTCGGTCTTCTCTAGTCAAAGGAACTTTAGGTTGTCTTTGTGTTACTATTGGTTGTCCAGTTTCCTCTACTTTACCTTCGCTAGGGGACTCGGGATTGGATACGGTGATCTCTTCTGATAGACAGACCTTGACTTTCGAATTGACTCCCAGCAAAAGTCCTCCACTTGAACTCTCCCCATAGTCGGAAGAAAACTGTTTACAACAATTGAATTCTGGGGGGTTTAGTTTTTCGACAGACCTACCTGGGTATAGAGAATCTGAAGAAGGAGATTATACTCTGTCTGCAGTATTAGATTCCCTTATTCCATTCATTTGTGATAAGGAATCTACTGTGCAACTACCTGTATTTCAGGGGAAATCAATTTATAGGAGTGACACCGGGAGTGGGGAAGCCGGTTGTTCAAAGTCAAATGATGTAAACGCTGGAAAGGAATATGCTTGGTCTAGAGGAATGGGTATTGAATTGTCCCCGATAAAAACAAGAAGCGTCCGAAAAAAGTCAACCTTAGTATTTTTAGATTCCCTTGTTCCTCAATCAACCACCGAAGGTGGGGCCCTTAGAGCGATGAAGGCCCTCGCTCGATCGAAGTAATGCTACTTCTTTCACTAAACCTAAGGGGGGACCGAGGGCACCCTGAAATTAGCCTCGATGAGAAGTACTTTGGAAAAGACACGACCAAACATTGTATTTTTGCAGGAGACATTGTTTCATTCGGAAAAGGCTCATTCCTTTTTTCATTCCATTAGACCAAGTTGGTTATCCTGTGCAGTTAATTATGTAGGCAACTCTAGTGGCTTACTGGTATCATGGGACCCAAAAATTTTCAATTTGATTCCATTTCTCACTTGTGGCGGAATATTTTTGACAAGATTTTGCTTAGAAAGTGGAAGACAGTTGAATCTATTAAATGTATATGGGTCGTGCTTGGAGCGAAAATATTTCTGGGAGAACTTGGAGTTATCTGGACTTCTGAGTATAAAAGGATTTATTTTAGCAGGTGATCTAAATTTGAGTCTTTCTACTAATGAAATTTGGGGTGGATCAGCTTTATTGGGACCGTTGGCAAACTTTTTCAAATCTTTCTTCCTAAGAAACAAACTAGTCAACATTGTGCCTAGGAAATTAGTACCTACTTGGAGGAGCGGTCGTCAAGGAAATAATTGCATAGCTAAATGACTTGACAGATCCTTCATTTCTGAAGATCTTGTTGAATCGGTTGGTATCTTTAGAGCCTGGGTAGAATACCCATATGTCTCTGACCATGCGTCGATTCTTTTACAATTGGATATCCCTCCCTTATTCAAAGCTTACCCGTTTAAGTTAAATCCTGTGTGGCAAAATGAAAAGGAGTTCATCTTAATGGTGACAGACTTATGGAAATATCCTAAGTACTTGTTAGAAGCTAGCAAGCAAAAACGACTGGTGTGGAAACTTAAAGATCTTAAAATTATTACAAAAAGATGGCAAAAGGAACAAAAAAGAAAAAGTCGACTAGACTTACGAGTCTAGATCAGGAGATTTCTTACAGGACAAATCATTTGGAGGAGGGTTTATGTAGCTCTATGATGGATGTGACATTATTATATTTGGAAGTTGAAAGGAATCTATTGCTAAAAGAATCAGAGGAGCTTTGGTGCCAACGACGTTGAGCGACTTGGTTGAAGAGTGGTGACCTAAATACTAAATTTTTCACAACTATGCTAGCTACAGGCGAAACAATAAGCATGTTTGGGAAATTAAAGGTGATACAGGGGAGGTTTACAAAGGGCAGGAGAACATTAAAGTTATGGCACTGAATCACTTTAAAAAAATATATAATCTACAGAATGGGATCTCGACTACCGATCAGGTGAAAGTGGTTTCTTTATATCACTGTATGGTGGATACCACAGAAGTTGAAAACCTATATAAGCCTGTTGAAAAAGAGGAAATAAATAAGGTATTAAAAAAATTCAAAGTTGACAAGAACCCTGGCCCGAATGGCTAGACTGTGGAATTTTTCAAGAAGTTTTTTTATTTAGTCGGAGATGATCTACTGGAGATGGTGGAAGAATCCAGAGTAAAAGGTTTCGTCCCTGGAGCTTTAAATTCAACCTTCATTACGTTGATTCCCAAAGTAAGCAAGCCCAAATAGTTTGGGGATTTTATATCGATCTTGCTTTGTAATCTATGCTACAAAATTATATCAAAGATTACAGCGGACAGAATAAAGCCTATTTTATCGAGATCGCTCTCAGAGGAGCAACTGGGTTTTCTCCAAGGAAGACAGATTCAGGATGCCATTGGCACAGTGCATGAATGCATACATACTATTAAGAAGAAAAATACTAAGTCTCTGGTGTTAAAATTGGACCTGCAAAAAGCATATGATTGTATAAATTGGGATCTGCTCCGTTTGATTCTTCTACAGATTGGGCTTGGACAGAATATGACAAATTGGATTATGGGATGTGTTGTCTCCACTACATATTCAATTCTGGTCAATGGGAAGGCTTTCGAGTTTTTTAAAAGTGAAAGAGGTATCAGACAAGGTTGTCCACTATTGCCTCTCCTTTTTATCCTTGTTATGGAAGCTTTGAGTTTACTTTTAAAAGATAATCAAAATGCAAGGTTATTGACTGGTATAAAAGTATCACAAACTATGAGGATGTTGCACATTCTATTTGTTGATGATGTGGTCATTATGACCAATGCAATTATGCAGGAATGGTGGGAAATTGACAATATCTTAAAATGCTTTTGCTCATCATCGGGTTTAGCTATAAATACTACAAAATCCACTTTTCATAAGGTTGTACTCTTAGACTTGAAGCTTCTACCTTTCAAGGTGGTTTTTCCTTACACCTTCATAGATTTGGAACTGGGATTTAAATATCCAGGTTTTTATATTAAATTTGGATTCCAGTGCTGCGAAGATTGGGGTTGGTTAATCAAGAAAGTTGAAAAAAGGATTAGTAATTGGTGCTACAGGTGGCTTTCCATTGGAGGGCGTTTTACTCTATTGAAGGTCATATTGGAGAGTCAACCAATTTATTGGTTATCACTTGCAATTATCCATGTATCTGTTCTAAATTTGTTGAGAAAACTGATGTTTAATTTTATTTGGAAAAATAATAATGAGTCCCATCAGATACATCTATGTAATTGGGAGCAAATAGCACTACCAAAGTCATATGGAGGTTGGGGTATCAAAAATATTTATGACTTTAGAAAATCTTTGGCTGCTAATACATTCTGGAGAGTATTAAATGGGAATGGTATATGGCATAGGGTCATTCGAGACAAATACTTAAGGAACAGATCAATGGTCACCTGGCTCAGATCGATCACATTCCAGGTTTCTGGAGTATCTAGAATTTGGAGTGGTATGATTAAAATTGTCCATCTTATTACTCATGGTTTGTACTGGAATCCAGGTAATGGTAAACAAATTTCTTTAGGGAAGGATCGCATTTCAGGGATGGGGGAATCTTCTTTTATTTCGAGAGATTTGCAATCTGCACTTGATATTCAGAATATCAAGACACTTGATCAAGTATATATCAGCACAGAGAATCAGTCTCTGGCAACAAACTAGAAGAAGAACAATGATCTCAGCCTTAATGGATTTTTAGGTATGGAATGGGATCTTTATAGATTGGACCTTATTAAATCAAGGGATTTTTTAAATGCAGAGAAGGATAAGCTAATGTGGTCTGGTGGTGATGAGTCAGGCATACCAATAGTAAAAAATTTCTATTTGAACATTATAAAAACAAAAAATCTAAATAAAGTCGAGTCTTGGAGGAGATCTATCTGGCATTGGAAGATGCCTTTAAAAATTAAATCTTTTATTGGACTCACTTTAGAAGGAAAAATTCTAACTTGGGACTCGCTTCAAAAAAGGGGTTGGGAAGGCCCGGGTCGCTATCCATTGTGCAAGTCGGATACAGAAACCATATCCCATCTTTTCATTCACTATAAATTTACTAGAACTATTTGGGCGTACATGATAAAAGATATGAAAGTAAAGGAATGTTGGAAGGGGAATTCTCTGTCGGATTGCATGAAAAATTGGCACGAGGAGATGTTGACTCCATCACAGACCTCTGCACTCATTTGCTGGAACATCTGGACCGAGCGTAATAAAGCTATCTTTGAAGACCATAAACCATCCTCTCTGGCTATTGTTCACAAAACCAAATTTCAAACAGAGTTTATTGTTCACGCTTAGAAAGATAAATTTCCCAGGGATTGTTTGATTACTCAGGAAAGAGGATCTGTACTAGCATGGTTTTGATGGTGCAACAAAGTTGGATGGAAGTCAGCGTGGAGCAGGTGGAGTTATAAAAACTTTGGATACAAAGGTAATAAAGTGGACACTAAATGGTGGCAGAGGTACAAAACAAAAGCATAACTTCTTGGGGCTTGGGAAACTATGTTTCTTGCACATAATTTAGCTATCACTGGACTTCACATTATGGGGGACTCGAAAGTTATCATTGATTGGCTTCTAGACAAAGGTAAACTTCAGGTTTCAGCATTGGAAGGTTGGAAAAAGAGAATCAGAGATCTATCAAAGAATTTTAGATCCATAAATTTTCAGCATATCTACAGGATCTTTAATGCCGAAGCGGACAAACTTTCCAAGAAGGCCCTGGAAGAGAATGAGGACTATCTATCCTATCACTTTTGGATAAATGGAGTGGAAGGCCCCAGAAGACAGATTAGAGTTCACTAGTCATCATGTGAACTTAAAATCATATGTGTTGGCATATCAGTATTTTTGGTCATGTTGTGGTATAGTGATTACTATTAGCCGGATAACTAGAAAAAGGCTAGGCATTTTGTTTTTGAATGTTGGATAGTACTGAGGACGAATCCTTAACTCTATTTTTTGCTTTTTTTGCAAAGGTTATGTTGTCTTACTTGTTGTGACAGATTCTGTGGACGAAATATCTGTGTGGAGATTAGAGATGTAAAAAAATTATATTGATAATATAATTGAGAAATTTTTTTCTTGAAAAAAAAAAGGGATAAAAATACTCAAGCCGTCGATTTGACGTTCAACTTTGTAGGTAACATGTCACTGTTTAACCTTTAGATCTATATGTAATCCCTCAAAATTTTTGATAAGCTTTATGTTTTATTTGAAAATATGGATTATGTACTATGATACTTGGCACACGTGCCTCTCGATTATTTTCATATACCAGAGCCTTTACAAAAAGGAGAATTCTAAGAGAAGTCATAAACACTAAGGCTTTTCAAAAAATGACACATCTCTTTTCAGCCCCAAAAAACCANTTATGTACTATGATACTTGGCACACGTGCCTCTCGATTATTTTCATATACCAGAGCCTTTACAAAAAGGAGAATTCTAAGAGAAGTCATAAACACTAAGGCTTTTCAAAAAATGACACATCTCTTTTCAGCCCCAAAAAACCAAAGACAAAGGAGTCTTTCCTTAGGATAAGATCCAAACAAAAATAACTACAAAAATAGAGATAAAGATGTCCTCTAGCTGCAATGATACCAAAATTTACTTGGGCCTAACCTCCAGGATCATCAGGAATGTGAAAAAACCAGAAAATACAAGCTTTGTTAAATACAATTGATGGAAAGGGTAGGCCCCTCATTTCCATCAACCCACTGGCTGTATTCTAATTTGCCTTCAATCTTTGAAAGTGCATTTTTCGAGAGGAAATATGTGTCGATATTTAGCTCCCTGTAGACATCGGTGAAGTGTATCTCTATGAACGTGGTTTTTAGCAATTTTATTCTATCCATCCAACCCATCAAGGAAGTGATCTGTAGTTTGCCTCTGTCCTTCAGCCACTCAATGATTATCTTTTAGTCACCAATTACCTGGAACACATCAAGATTCAATCACTGCGCTAAGAAAAGAGTCGCCCATGCTCCCATCAGTTCGGCCCTCGTGTTTGTCCCCTGTCCACAGATGAAGGTCCACTTATAAACTGAATTTTCACTGATCTTTATAAGACCTCTCGCCCCACACCTAAGATCGCTTAAGTGTGCAGCCTCATTGAACCAACACACTATTGGAGTAATAAGGCAAGGGGACTGAGTAATGCAGACTTTTACTTTCTTAACCAGAGTCACCGAGGGGAGAAGGGATTTAAATTTTGAAACAACAGAGAAGATCGATGGTTTTCTTCCTTCAAATATCTATTTATTCCTCTCCAGCCATACAAACCAGCAGATGATGGAAGGAAGTGTTAGGTAAGATGCCTCCTTTTTATGCCAATTCTCAAAGAAATCACCGAAAGAATTGCCTTCCCAAGCAGTCATAATATCAAAGTCTTTAAAAAACATGTTCCACACCTCCTGACAGAAGCTACAAGAAACAAAAAGGTGACACACAGATTCAGCCTCTTTGAAATACAAAAAACAAATATTTGGTCCCTGCCATCCCTGCCTTTGCAAAGAGTCCCAAGTAAGAATTTTATTCTCCATAGATAACCAAATAAAAAGTTTTATCTTTTGCGCCAAATCCCATTTCCACATGTGTCTTATCCATCCCCCAACACCAGTTGGCCAATATTTGTTTGCAAGGGCGAGATATATATTTTTTACATAAATGCTTCCCGATCTATCTCCTCCCGACCAAATGAGCACATCATCAGTATTTTGTAGTTGTATCCCCACGCTGCTCAGGTTATTATGGAATACATCCCATTCCTCTGCTAGGATCCCAACAAGACCAAGCTCTTCACCTATTTTCCAATAATCTGAGAGTAATCTCGGCCTACCTACTCCGAAATCTTGATAAAGATATACCACATGTTTCCTTATTAATTCAAATAGAAGATGGCTTGAAAAGAAAGAGGCCTTCCCCAAACCCAAAATACTATCAAGACCAATTTGCACCAAGTGACCCGAACCCGGTCTCCAATAGAGCCAATGAGTAATCAGGTGCAATGATTTCAACAAATTCCTCCAAGTTTGTGAGGCAGACAAAACAATATTTGTTGTCGACCTTAGCCAAGTAACTATGGAACAATGAGGAATGTACTTATCCTTTATCACCGTGCTCCACACCCCATCCTTCCTTTAAACGCACCACAATGAGTTTGCGGCCAAAGCACTATTGAATAGAAAGATGTTTCGAATACCCCATCCTCCCAAATGCTTTGGCTTTGCTATGAGTTCCCAACTACACAGGTGGAAGTGCTTCTTTCCCACATCACCCGGCCACATAAAGCTAAACATCAAACTCTGAATGTTTTGCAAAATGGAAGTAGGTATAACCACCAAATCCATCTAGTACACAGGTTGGCTTTCGAGCACCGATTTTACCAGTGTAAATCGTCCCCCCAGATATAACCATCTATTACACCACACTCTTATTCTTTCTTCTATTTTAGAGACGAGCCATCGCCAGTCCACCGGTTTATATGCATCAGCCTTTAGAAAATATCCAGGGTATCGTAAGCCTTTGGAAAGTTCCTCGAAACTGTGTGGGAACAGAACTATTAAATTTTCTAAAGTCTCTCCAAAGACTCCAGAATAGTAAAAGATAGATTTAGACCAATTTATACACAAACCAAAGGCCCTACCGAAGTATGGTAAGATTAATTTTATCTCTAAGCACTCCTCAACCGATGCAATCGTCACTATTAACACATTGTCCACAAAGAATAAATGTAATATCTTCACTAACCTTGAAACCTTCACCCCAGACAACTTCCCTTCTTCCTTTCCCTTTTTTAGTAGTAAGCTAAGACCTTCCATAACAAGTATGAATAACAATGGCGATAACGAACAGCCCCGTCGAAGTCCTCTTCCACTCTTAAACATTTGGGAGGTCTTCCCATTTATCAGAATTGCAAAATTTGCACTAGTCACATAGCTTAAAATCCAGTTGGTAAAGAGAATGTTGAAACCCGATTGGATAAGGATCAAGCGCAAGAAATCCCAATTTATACAATCATAGGCTTTCTTCAAATATAACTTTAAAATCATAGCTTTTGATTTTTTGACCTTTATACTATGCATGCATTCTTGAGTCGTGCCAATTGCATCCAAGATCTATCTACCTTTAAGAAATCCTAGTTGTTCCTCCGACAACGACCGAGAAAGGATAAGCTTTATCCTATTGGCAATAATCTTTGAAATCAACTTGTAACATAAATTACACAAGGAAATCGGTCTATAATCCCCGAAGGAACTAGGATTATTTACTTTTGGAATAAGTGTCAGGAACGTTGCATTTAAATATTTATTCACTGATCCCTGCAAACCAGAGTCCTCCACCAGTGATAGTAAGTCATCTCCCACTAAATAAAAATAATGGATAAAGAACTCCATAGTCCACCCGTCGGGACTCAGACTCTTATCTTTGGTGAATGACTTTAGAACCTCCCAAAGTTTCGGTTTTGTGCACGAACGCTCTAGAAGATCTGTATCCTCAATTTTTACAAAACGATACAAAATACTAGCGGTTTCAACTTGATCATTTATATTCACCTGGTCTGATTTCTCATAAAAGGTTTAAAAAAACTTGACAACTTCTTTTTTAATAGCTTCCAACCCGGTATGAGTCTCTCCACCATCATCCTTGATCTACCATATATGGTTCTTATTCCTCCTGAAGCTAGCAAAATTATGAAAAAAAATTGTATTCTTATCCCCACTCTTTAACCACACTGCTCTACTTATAAGTCTCCATTTTTATTCTTCTTCTTTTAATAAATTGTCCTACTCTGCCTCCAGGAGTTTAATTTTGGTCTCTCTATCACTATTAATAGGCTTTGAAGCCTCTCCATGAGTAAATCATTCAGAAGTCCCTCTAGACGGAAAAAATTTTCCTCATGTTTTCTTTTATACTCTTTTTCCCAAGCTTTTATAAGTGTCTTCAAGGACTTCAACTTATTTGCTAATCTCTATTGAACATCCCTTTCAGCCAAATGTATAGGGTCCTTCTAGACTTTAGTCATTATAGAAAGCACTTCCTTTTCATTTAACCATCTTGCATTGAACTTGAAGGGGTAAGCCATCGAGAAGGTAGGCTAATCTAACCTTATAAGGACTAGTGCATGATCCGAAAAATATGAATAATACACCCACAATTTATACTTTCTGACACTCACAATAAGATCTTCAGTAACTAAGACTCGATCCAATCTTTTGGAAATACTTGTTGTACCCCTTCGACAATTCCTCCAAGTTGGCACCAATACATCTGGTGCAACATCTATCAGTCTTGCTTTATTGAAAAGCTCTTTAAAGAAAGATGACAGAGGGTCCATATGTGTTGCTTCTCCCCACAACTCCCCAACTTCACAAGTAAGGTTGAAGTCACCCGCTAGTATAAGATTTATGCGCTCCAAAAGTCCCTTGGAAACCACCTTTTCCCAGAAATCTTTCCTCTCAATATAGGGTCCATAAACTTTTAACAGAGTGGCTAGTTGTTTTAGTTCCAGACAAGTACCTATTAGTAGAAAACCACCATAACATAAAAAAGGAGAAATGTCAAACATATTCGGATTCCAAGATACAAGAAGGCCCCCCGAAGTACCTACAACACTAACCGCACAAGTGAGCCAAGAAGTTCCTCAACCATAGTTTCTTGCATAAATATAATGTACAGACTTATCCTCCGAAGAAGTCTTCGAAGGGAGGCAAATTTCAGGGTCCCCCCACCCCTCTAATGTTTAAGGAGAGTAAGATCATGATTTCGATCTCGCTAGGGCTTTCAAGCCTCTAAGCGCCCCAAAATAATTTATGACTGGTAAGTGTGTCTCCACAGTTGAAGGACCCATAGCCTCCTCCTTCTTCCTTGCACTCCTAGTCTTTATAGGAGAAATCCCCATTCCCAGACCCTTAGACCACATGAAATATTTCCCATAGGTCCCCTTAGATGTGCCCGAAAACCCTGAACCCCCAACAAGATCTGGTCTATGGTAAACATACCTCCCCCGATAAGTAGGTAAATGAATCGGGGAATGCACCTCTCTAATGGAAGGGACAAGGGATTCTAGTACAACACCAATATCATTATCCCTTAGCTTGGGTTCCCTAAAGCCTGGTAAAATGCAATCCTCTACAAAAATAGTCGGTCGTATGGGATCCCTTCCCAGTAAACTCGTAGCTCCATGCACACTCCTCTCAGAGTTGTCATCAGTTAGGAAAAATTCCACAGGGGGACCACTGACTATCCGGGAGTCAGTTGATACCCCGGATTGTGAACCTCTCCCTACCAATCCTCCAAATGGTAAGGCACCTATAGGAACATCTGACGCGGCCTTGGGAACCAAAGGCTCCCTAGAGTCATTTGGAATAATCATAGGATCCTTTCGCACTCCAAAATAACTAGACTGATCCAATACATTTCTTTCCTAGGCAGATAAAGAATAATAGAGTATAGGACAGACAAATTTGAGCTTACCCGTAATAGAGTCTGTCGGCTCCGACATTGAGAAGTCTACAGAGTCATAACCTCTCGGGCTAAGCCTACTCGACTCTACGTCTGGCAAATCAACGCGAATTGACCTCTCCAACAAAGTTCCTTCCGAGACCTCCTCCTCAAGTATACCCACACAGTCCCGCCACAGATGACCCGTCTTCCGACACTGCGTGCATCTAAAGGGGATGCCTAAATAGTCCAGAGTTTGGGACAGATAATAGCCACGCCAAATAATCTCCAATGTCTCCAATAAACCTGTGTGGATGTCGATTTCCACTAGGATTCTACCAATCCTTTTATTTGATGCTCTGAGCACACCAAAGTTGACTTTGATAAACTTTCCAAGGGCATTCCCAATCGCTTCCAACACTTTTTCATTCCAAAAGTGTAAAGGAAAACCCGCAAGCAACACCCATAAATGTCTTAGATGAAAGTAGTCATGAGAAGGATCGAAACTCACTCGCCAACATTTGAGCATCAGACTTCCACCATCATAGCTCCAAGCTTTCTCCAAAATCATCTCGAAATCCTCTGTCATCTTAAAATGAAAACCAAACCACCCTTTCGTCAAAAAAACAACTTTTGGCTTATAGCCCAAGAGCGGACACCAGTCTGTACTAACCCACTCATCTAGTGGCATATTTCACCTAGCCCGGTAGGAAAATCTTCCTACCAGAGTACAGAGCGCAAGACTAACCATGTCTTCCAGCCCGATATCTTCACCTAGCACCAACTTCTGCTTCAACCTGTTTCAGATCCAATATTTATACCTTCGAGGACCTATGCCAGTCATCTCACCCTCTGGAAAACCTTGAGACACCCCCCCCAGACACCCTCCCTTTACCGCTTGCCTGCACTCCTAAAGCCTCCCGAGCAAATCCTGGACATTCAACAAATTTTTTCTCAGAAGCTCCCGACTCCAGACCTCTTACAACCGTGGGTGAAGAGTGACAGCAATAAGCCTGGCGCTTTTCCACAGGAGACGGTGTAATTTGGGCCTTAACCGCTTCTCGGATCTCATTAAAGCTGACGTTAAGCCCTTCCGTATCTACATAGGTGAAAATATTGGCTTGCCTTCAGATGGCTTTGTCAGCCTCCCCCATATGAGCGTTGACTTCAACATGCATCGAGAAACACCTCCAATGGAGTGTGAGTCAGTCACTCTGGCCCATTCATAACAAGGCACCTTCTGTCAACTGTTATGGCGTACTAACAACTACCTTAAAACCCCCTAATCAATCCGAAACTCGAGGAGAGATTGGACCCACACTAACACATAAATTTATAAATAATATGACCATCTTAACTACGAAATATGCTAAAAGATCGGAAAGATACGGCAAGAAGGTAGGAAACAATGGCTAAAAAAAACTTCGATACGCCAAATAGGCAGGACTTGGGGTCCATCCTACACTAGTTTAGCAACGATTCCTACAGAAATGCCGAAAAATCCACATCCATTGTTGCTGCTCCAAGGTTTGAAAAAATCACTTGTTTCCCTTTTCACGCTTCTCCCTAAATTAACCATCCAGCTCTCAACAAATTACAGCCTATCAATACAAGTATGTATATCAATCTTAATGTTCATATCTATTTATAAATTAACCATCCAGCTCTCAACAAATTACGTTCTACCAAGTATGTATACTAACTAATGTTCATATTCATTATATATAATGTAAGATATATATATATATATATATATATATATATATATATATATATATATATATATATATATATATATATATATTTTATATTTAAAATTACTGATATATTATAATGGAGTATTATATGTTAATGAGTTAGTAATTTGATTTATTGGATTTATAAGAGTGAGGTGATTTTTCTTTTCAAATTCTTTCAACATGCCTAAAAAACTATTACCTTATTTAATTATACAACTTTGCAATTCCATATGAGATTTAGACAAATCTGCCATTTAAACTTTCTTGTAAAATTGCCAAATGGAAAAAACCCAAATTCTTGGAAAGTTGGTCTATCAATTTGAAATGGATAGAAGTTGTCCACATTATGATTGGTTTTTATTTTTTTCTTTGTAAGCTTCCTTGTATTTGAATGTTTGCATTTTGTGGCATTTTAGCTAGTGAACAAGGTAATGTATTAAAGATGGATGGATTGTGGATTTTACATTCCAGGATTTTTTTATAATGTTTGAATGGTGCATTCTATAAATTTATGTAAGACATTAAAAGCACTCAAAAAATTAAAATTTTACTTCTTCTTTTTTTTTTTTTTTTCATGGATGGATTGTGGATTTTACATTTCAGATTTTTTTTTATAATAAAAAGGAATGACATTCTATAAATTTATGTAAGACATAAATCGAAGAGCACTCAAAAAATTTAACAGTCATTAAATTTTACTTTGAGACTTTGAAATTCTACCGTTATCAAATAAAGACAAATTTTGTTGTCATCAAATTCTATTTTGACAGACAGGGTGACCTTGAAATTCCACTATCATCAAATTTTAGTTTGACAGACAATGTGACCTTGAAATTCCAGGCCTACTTGTGTGTATCCTCTATGAGGACTTTATATTTCATGGCCCCAAAGGACCCTATACATGTCAGCGGGGAATATACATTTCATGGCCCCAAATAACTGTATACATGTCAGCGGTGCAGGTATCACTGACTCAACCCATTTCCAGGTATTATTCAAAATAACAAGGAATCGTTGTGAGGGCGACAATGAAGGCAAATGACAATATACATGTCAGTGGTGTACACATCACTGACGCAACCCATTTCTAGGTATTATTAGTCCCTGCCATGGGACTATAGCAATGAGTTTGCTTTTGATGTGACATTAATTTTCCTTTTACCATAAATTTGTGTATGCAATGTAATGTTTAACATAGGAAAACAAATATATATTTTTGGATATAATAAAAATATTT